>ML389652.1:13158-94575 GCA_005239525.1 Nicotiana knightiana | reverse complement strand
CCCCCCAACCCTATTCATTCTACACCTTTCCCACGGTGTCACCCTTTCCTTTCTCTCTCAAAATCACTCTACCTAAACCCTAATCTTCGAGTGCTGTCACAGGCTTATACCTCCATTCTATGGTGTTTCGTTTTCATCTCAGGTCTATACTGGCCTCCAGCTTGCTGTGGTTCATCAGTTTCCTAGATCCTTGAGAAGATCTCAATGGACCTGGGTGGTATGGTTTGCATCTTTGATTTCTTTGTTGTTCCGGGTTGTTTGCTCGACCATGAGTAAGAAATCTTTCCTACTTTGCTATGAATCAATGGTTTTCTAGGCCTATGTTCTCATCTCTGTTATGCTTTCTGAAAGAAACCTAGTTTATTATCCTCGATTTTCTCAGATATGTATAGATTTGAGACGAATCGAGCAACTATCAAATGTTTTTCCTTTAAACTCTCCGGTTTTAACTGATGTTTCGACTTTTCCCTAAACTAGGGTTCATTACAAGTCATTTTTCAAAGGTTTTTCTGATTTTCTAATGTTTAATCGACTATCCTTTGGTCTTCTTGACTATTTTATGCAAAATCTACTTAAACCCTAGTCGATTTATGTGAATCTCTGATTTTCTAATTTCTTGTTTCGATTCTGAGTTTTTCAATGTTACCAGTCGTATTGATTCACTCTGTATCTTGGACTTACACGATTTTCCTTTTTCAAATTCATTGCTTTGTGATTTTTTCCCTAACTAATCTTTATTGGGGTTTTTGAATAAATGTTTCGGCTAATTTCTCTGTGTTTATGAAGTCTTACTTAGTCTATTTTTATTTATGGGAATCGATATATTCTTTCCAGAATTGTTGTTAATCCGGTTGATTGATTTTCTCTATTAAGAATCTGTATTCCTAAGTATTTCATGTTTCTATGATTACGACCTTAAATTAGTTGTTCTTTCCTTGTTTGACTACTGTATATTTATTGATCCCTTTACATAATTATTTCCTTAATTAGACCCCTCACTGTTTACTCTATTATTTGGCGTGATTTGAACATCTTACCTTAATTAGTTCATGTAATTATTGTTGGCTAATTGCCCTTAATTAAGTGAAGACTGTGTCGAACCTCTTTGTGTGATTGATTCTATAAATTTTCTTAATTGCTGAGTAGTTGATCGTTTACCTTATTCTGTTTAATTCTTAACTACTACATATATTCTCCTCTATTCTCACTTCTAAACACGAGCAAAAAAGTTCGTAGCACACAGTTACACTCAAACTCTCTTTTTCTTCTCTGTTACTTGTGATAATCACTGATCTAGCCGGCTATAAGCCAAGGCTAGATATTGAACTGCGCCTGCTTTTACATTATGTGCTCTCTTCCTTAAGTGCTATGTCTCTGATAAGATTTGGAAACTTAAACTCTATGTGCTTCATTCATGCAATAATTCATTAGTTATTAACTCAATCCCTGTTCCCGTTTACTATTTTTCTTAGCATGTCTAATCCTGTCTTGTTCAATATGTAATTAGCATGTACAAACTATAATTTTTTATTTGGTGTTTTGCCATCATGTCTATTTACCCCTTGCCTATTCCCATTTACTGATGAGATCATGTTAGTTAGCTAATCTCTTAAGCGAATCAACTGATCTAGTTGTGTGTCTGATTCTATCCAGTACCCCCTTTGCTTTCAACATGGCTTTACTGCATCCTTGCTCTATGTCTCAATTACCTACAATAATGAATAACATGTTAATTCTACAAAGTTCCTAAGTGTTCTATGCATTTGCTGTCTATATGCCTCCCTATACCCTATCATGTGTTCCTTTGATGTGAATTCTATGTATCACCAGCCCCTTTATCCCTTTGTGAAATCTGTTTGTTGGGTGTTTCTGACTCTTCGATGTTCTATGACCAATTGATTGTTTGCTGATTTCAAAAGTGTTTTAGTATTCTTCTCAAACTATTTTTCACTACTAAAGTATTTCCTATTTTTCAAAACATTTTAACTCCTAAGTCCTCTTTATACTGTTTTACCAAAACAAAAACGTTTTTTCAAAATTATGTCAAGCACTCTCACTTTACTCTTACGTCAATAGGTTTTGCCCCTCCAATGTATGTACTGCCTTGGGATGCTTTTGAGATTCCTTTGAACTCTAGCACACTGGGGCTGGCCATTCCACACTATACATACTCCATCCTTATTGTGAAAAAGGCTAGGTGTGAGCACTGCCCGGGATCCTTGAGGTCCCTAGGGAACTCTAACACACCTGGACACAAAATTGTCTATGAAATCCTTGGCATTTGAGACTACTGAAGGACTGGCATTCCCAGGTTTGCCTTGATCATATTTCAGGGTCCCTATAGCTTAATTTATATTTTATTTATGTAATTTATTCAATAATTGGTCTGTAATAATTATTTGTAAACGGATATTGGGGTAACTAGTGAAAAGGGAGGGTAGCTATATAATCTTGTGGGTAAAGCTGGGTAGAAATCATGTTTTAGGCTTTACATTATCCAAATATGCATTAGAAAACATGTTCTTGTATGGCTGCATCAATTTGCATTCAAACAATGGCAAACATGTACACTAGACATCTTGTTTTAGGGTATTCACGTTTATCGCTTTAGCATATCGCTTGTCATATATCGCTATTCCAATTTCTGGTTCTGCATCAATATTGTCACTTAGAAATCCTGCTCCTAAACAATCCTGCCTAATTAAAGAGCCATCTCTATGTGCATTAGATATCTTGTTCTTAGGACTTTGTTTGCATTTGTTTTGAATCATGTCTATTTCGACCAAATAAATAACTATCCATGAAAGGGTTTTAAAATAGCCTCATGCATAGATATCATATCTCTAAATACAAATTAGTATAAATAATTTGTTATAATCTGTATCACCTAGATCAGCATGCACATTAGTTTGAAATAATCTCAAATTGTTTAAACAGTTCCTATAACTAGGATTGCATAAAGTCCCACGCCTAAGCAAGCCTTAGGGAACTATTCTCCTTGTAAAAAAAATGAGAAATTGGGTTCTGATTGTTTATAAACTGCTAAGTCTAACAGGTTTTGGAAATTAGTAGGAAAACTTATTAGGATGGTGTCATTTAGTTCTTAAACAGTGCTGCATGTTCTGTGTATTAATGCTCACCTAGATATCCTGTCTTGGAATTTCTCCATGTGGAGGTAAACATGAGCCTTTTAACTGCGTTCCCTTTATTTGACAAGTCCTACATGTTATTTGTTTGTTGCCTAAATTTTTGCCCTTTTAAAACACCTTAGGATTGTCTAGGACTGCGCAAATTTAGAGGTCCTAAAGTCCTCCGGGACCACAAGGAAGGGACGGGTAACATCACGCTTAAAGTTTGTTAATCAACTCGCTTATATAACCGCTAAGGGGTGGGATAATGGGTAGAAAAGGATATGATGACATGTGCGTTAATGCAACGTGTAGCCCCTCATTGAGGAGTGATTACCAGGCATTGCATGGATATGATCCTATAGGATAAATAACTTAGGACCCCTTTCACCTATTTACATATGTGTGCTCAGACTACTAATATGTTAAAGCCTTCACTTGTTTACATATGTTTGTTTAGACTGCTTATTTGCGCCTCATTAATTCATAAAGTAAGTTTGGCTGGGACCCACAGTTGTGGCCTTCGAGGGGTAACTAACACCTTCCCCTTGAAGTAACATCAAGCCCTTACCCAATCTATGGTCATACAATTAGTGTTATAAATGACTCGTAATAGGTGCCCTAACGCACCTTAATTTGTTAGGTGGTGACTCTTCAAATTCCTTACATCCCTTTTACCAAAAGGAAATGAGTTTTCCCAATAATGTCAAAAACCCTGACTAATCTTAAATGAAAGGAAAAAGGAGGGCGCGACAGCATGGCGACTCTGCTGGGGAAACTAGGCTTTTACCATTACAAACCACTTTGTGAATTTGTCTAAATGAGCTTTATTTTGTTAATCTTGCACCCTTTCCCCTTCCCCTTTATGTGAAATTAATTGTTTACTTTTGCAAGTATTTATTTTCCCAAAATAAAACTAACATGTTTCATGTTTCCTTTGTAACCGCTTTCCAATTATAACTGTTGTATTTATCGCTTTCACTGCATGCAAATACGTGATAACATGTTGTTTGTTGCTTGTTTATTGCTGTATAACAATGCTCAACATCATATTCCATTTGTGCCTAAACAAATCCTATACAACGCTTGACGAGTGGTTGCGCTATTCCTATTTATATCACCCCCTAAATTCAGAAAGGCTTATTTACGGTATAACCAGTCGATCAGCGGTGCAGTCGATGGTTCCGTGACTTCCCCCTTCGAGTTGTCCTCTCAAGGGTACCGGTCTAAAACCCCATAGAACCCTTACTCTTGTTATGTTGTGCATGCATCATGGTCAAACCTAGCCGGGTTAATGTGTCGTCCGCACAATAACCCTTTAAGACAGCCTTATCCAAAATTCCATCGGGGTTTTCATAACCCCAACGGACAAGATCACGTTCTGTGCATTAATTTGGGGAACTAAATGCCTGTATGTGAACCATAAGTGTATAAATAGTCGAGTCTGGTGGGGGAAAGAGCCTAACAATTTTTGTCTTGCAGAAAATGAGGCACAAGGTCCCCAGATTCGGTATGGTCAGCAATATCTCACCAATGCTCCTAGACTGGTGGGAAGACCTTCCTACAAGTGATAAGAAACACGTGATGAAGCATCTGGGCAATTTACCTTCTCTTCTGGAAATCCAGCCTAACAATATGCTGATTGAGGCTGCCACATTGTTTTGGGATAGTGAAAGAGTTGTATTCTGCTTTAGGAATATTGAAATGACGCCTCTCTTAGAAGAAATTTGAGGACACTTGGCCAGAGGCGTACATACTGCTGGGACTGCGCGAGCTGGGGAACTTGTTCGATGGGATCAAGAATATCGAATCTGGGGAAGGTTTTTCTGGGACCAAATAGGCTAGATTTACCTTTTTTCTTTCATAAATGTAATAAGGCCAAGGTCCATTAGTGTATTTTTTCATATTTGTTATTTTAGTATCGTTTTGGGATTCATCTACTTACATTAATGAAATGAGGCATTTTGGCATCTATGTTCTCCAAATCAACTTGTCGCTAGGCCTACCTTGGGCACAACGAGGTTCCCAAATCAAGACGCACATTTACATTCCTGTAATATGTATTTAAATGATGCAAATACTTTCGTCACAACCCTCACTGACTTGTTACCTTTTGTTTTTATTTTTTTTCTTTTAATTATTCCCCTTCCCTAAAGGTTGGTTCGTGCATTCTGGCATCATCAGCATATCATACAAGATCCAGGGGCCCTCCACCTTCTCCTCTTCCTAGTCCACCCAAAGTCAAAGGCCAGGGCAAGATGGAAGACTTGAATAACATCAGAAAGGAAAACATTATACCAGTTGAACACCCAGAGGCTTCAGACACTCGGGGTACTCAGGTCCATAATGATGTTGTGTCGCAACTTGAACAAAGGCTACTGAAACTTCAAGGAGAACTTGAGCATGTTTGGAACCTATCAAACTTGTCCTTCTCACTTAGTGTTCCGGATGTCAGCCAACCGAACACTCAAAACCCCGCACCACCTCACAATACCCCCGAAAAATAGAATACTTCTGCAACTCACCACTATATAACTCCACCACACCTGTCACACTGCCCGAAACACCCCACCCATCATTCTTGAATCACAAAACTCCACCAATGATCACCTCTATGATTAGGCACCAGGCCACCAGAAAAACCCCATATACGTGGAGATTCTACCTCACTCCACTCAACCCTTATCTTACACACCAGAATCCAGTGAGAAGGATATGCTTATGAGGAACTTGGCCGCAGAACTCAAGAAATTGACTAGCCGAGTTCAAGGCATGGAAAGAGGTAAGGGGATCCAAGGATTCAATTGTGAAGATCTCTGTATACAGCCTGATGTAGAGTTACCGGAAGGTTACAAACCTCCCATGTTTGAGATGTTTGATGGTACTGGTGATCCCAGGGTCCATTTGAGGACCTATTTTGACAAAGTGATCAGAGTTGGAAGAGACGAAAAGATCCAGATGAAATTGTTCATGAGGAGCCTCACAGGGTATGCCTTGTCTTGGCAGATCAGCCAGGACCCCAAGAAGTGGCCTAATTGGGTGAGTATGGACTTAGATTTCATTGACCAATTCATGTTCAACACGAAAAATGCACCGGACATATTTTACATCTAGAATTTCAAGAAGAAACCCACTGAACCCTTTAGCGAGTATGCCACTCGTTGGAGGTCAAAAGAGGCCAAGGTTAAGCCAGCATTTGATGAAGAATAAATGAACAAATTCCTCGACTGGGCATAGGACCTGCAATATTATGAAAGACAGATTGTAATTGAAAATCACAAGTTCTGTGACATCATCAAGCTGGGTGAAAGGATTGAAGAGGGCATCAAGAGTGTGATGGTCACAAATTTTGAAGCACTACAAGCTACCAACAAAGCATTGCAGTCCGGTGGTATATCCAAGAAGAAAGATGTAGGAGCAGTAATGGTTGCACAGGGACACAAACCTCCACTGATGTATCGAACCTCTCCACTCGCATACCAAGCACCTCCACCCACATATCAACCGTCACCTCCACCTACATATCAACCCACATCTTCTATATATTCCCAACCAGCCACTGCCTATCACACATACAACTCCCAGCCGGCTCACTTTCAGTCACCTTCATCTCGCCAAAACTTCCCAAGACCTTGGCCAAACTTTGACCGCTCGCCACCCTAACAGTATATCGCCATTGCCGAACCCATTGACCATCTGTATGAAAGGCTAAAAGTTGCTAGTTACATCTCTTCCATCCATCCCAGTGGGTAAATCCAAACAAACCTGTGCATACCATTCTGGCATGAAGGGACATACCATCGAGGAATGTCGCTCGTTGAAGGATAAGGTCCAGGATTTGATCGACAACAAAATCATTCAAGCTAATAAAGTCGCTCGTAATGTTCGCAATAACCCCCTCCGAGATCATATGGGTGGAGGCGTCAATGTAATAGAAATAGATGAAGAATGGGACCCATAGGGGTCAATCCGATTGATCAAAGAAGGTGACGATCCCAAGAAATCGGTGGTTACTCTGAACCCTATCTACAGCTGCCAGACTATCCCGGTAATTGAAGGTAGAAGAAGGCTTAGTGGAGAACTTACCACCACATCGAGCGGGTCAACGCAATAGACAAGGATAAGTGGTGGAGTAGTAAGATTTAAAGCATAGTGAATTGGAGTGGATACTAATCTGGCAAGGGTCTCGGTAAGAATCTTCAAGGTATTTCCAAGCCAATACAGCTGAAGCGTCACGGCACTACCTTTGGCCTGGGCTACTAGTACACTTGGCTAGAGTATGATGACTGGATGCCACCATGGCGTGGTCCTTAATATCCATTGGAGCAACCCATACCGCACTTGGAACAGATTTTCCAACAATCCAACGTCATATGGGGATCAGAGGAGGAGGAAGCGTTAGCATCCTTAAGGAAATTATTCTTGGAGGACGAGGATATAGACTGTTATGTTATTGTCGAGGAGGAGGAGGAGGAAGTCCCTACCATCCAAGCCGTGAGAAAGGGATCATTCCTCAGAAGCTGGACTGTCAAACCATCTAGGGCCCGACGAGTCATGGGGTAGCAAGGCTACACAAGCACTATTTATTTTATTTGCTAATGTTTTCCTTTTTGTATTTTTCTATTTTAAATAAAATCCCCAGTCTTTCAAAATATTTTTTTAAATTATTGAAAATCGCTTTTATGTTTCAATGAATCAGTAGTTATTATTATCATTTTTCTCTCACGCTTTTACCTATACAACATTACTATTTCCTATCTTGATGAACCAATGACTGTGACATGCAATGAGACAACGCAACAAAAGAACAGTGATTCCGAAGAAGATATCATACCCGAGGAAATCGTCAGAGAATTAGAGGACTTTGAGAACAAGCCTAAGTCCAAGATGGACGAAACTGAGGTAATTAACTTGGAGATTCAGAGACTGTCAAAGAAACCTGCATTAGCATCCACTTGTCGCTGCCATAGAAATAGGAGTATACACAATTCCTGAAGGAGTATGAAGACATATTTGCATGGTCGTACGATGATACGAGCGGACTAAGTACATCTATCGTGGCTCAAAAGTTTCCCACAAATCCAATGTTCTCACAAGTGAAGCAGAAGCTCCGGAAATTCAAACCTGATATGAGTCTGAAATCAAGAAGGAAGTCACTAAACAAATCAATGCCAAGGTCCATATATGGTCCACATAATACTAATAGGATGATCTCTTATACTTGCAGAAATGGACGGATGAATTTGGCCAAAATCAATTAACTCAGATGCAATCAAGCGATACTATGTATAACTCTTTCTGCTTTTCTCAAATGATGTAAATTGAACTACGATCGACCTCGTTTAAGAAGGGATACGTAGGCAGCCCTATGGGTTCGGTCACAAACCAATAAAAATCTTATTTTCCCCCAAAATTGGAAACTGGGGCAGAATTTTGAGAAGGACCCTCAAAATTCTGAAGCAAGGTCAGCCGATCGCAACATGTACAACAATTAAAGACATCAATCCATCTAACTGGGGCAGAATTTTTAGGAGGACCCTCAAAATTTCATAGCAAAAGAGGTTGCAATGTCTCGTATCTTGTCACGGTCGTCGGTTCATCTAAAATTCTTAAAGTACATTTTTACTATGTCTTTACAAAATTGTGGATGCTTGCTTGTAAAATAGCTCTATCCAGCCAAATGATACCCCGATGATGAAAATTGGATCATCAGATAAAGCAAAGCAGGACACGTAAAGCCAGCGGGGACACGAACCAACCTCCCCCACTTACAGAACACATGATTTTTCTTTTGATGTAAGGACAATGAATATACATGCCTCGAAGTAAAAATCCTCACAATAACCACAATATAGAAATCTGCTACCAGCTAAGAAACTCTGCTATTACCTATTATTCATTTTACTCTCCTGCATAAGGCTAAACGATGTCTTCCCATGCATAAGGCCAATCTCTACCTTCCATTTTCATAAGTATAATCTTTGCCTTCCATTTGCATAAGGCTAATCTTTTCCTTCCTTGCATAAGGCTAATCTCCTCCTTCACCTTGCATAAGGCTAATCTTGTCCTTCACCTTGCATAAGGCTAATCTCTACATTCACCTTACATAAGGCTAAATGCTGCCTTCACCTTGCATAAGTCTAATTTATGCGTTCACCCTACATGAGGTTAAGCTCTACCTCCGCATTCGCATAAAATCCTTCACCTTGCTTAAGGCTAATCTCTGCCATCACCCTGCATAAGGTTAAGCTCTACCTCCGTATTCTCATAAGGCTAATCTTTGCCTTCATTTGCATGAGACTAAGCCGTGTCCCGCATCTTGCATGAGACTAAGCTGTGTCTCCATACCTACATGAGGCTAAGCTCTGCCTCCGCATTCGTACAAGGCTAATCTCTGCCTTCATTTTGCATGGGACTAAGCCATGTCCCGCATCTTGCATGAGGTTACACTCTACCTCTGCATCCTTCATGAGGATAAGCTCTGCCTCCATCTGCATAAGACTAATCTTTGCCTTCATTTGCATGAGACTAAGCTCTGTCTCCATACCTGCATGAGGCTAAGCTCTGCCTCCACCTGCATAAGACTAATCTTTGCCTTCATTTGCATGAGACTAAGCTCTGTCTCCATACCTGCATGAGGCTAAGCTCTGCCTCCAATTTGCATTCTTTCGCCGAGACTAAGATGTCTCTCCGGCATACTTTGCTCTTCTTTAGGGCTAAGCTATGCCCTTCACTTCACAAGACTAAGCCTTGTCATGTTGAAATCATATTATTGCATCTCATGGGCTGAATATCGCCAATACATCCAAAGGTGTCATAGTCTAAACTCAACATCCTCTTAGCCGGAAGACACCATGTCATGGCCTGAGGATCTCTCTCGACTTGCATATCATTATTCAAAGATTTCATAGTTTATAGGCACCATCCTCATGGCCCGAGAACAACATTTCATGTCCTGTGAATCTCTCACTGAACAATTCATGGCCCAGGATGTCATGGTCTAAGGACATCATCCTCAACCTTCCGAAGACTCTTTCATGGTTCGAAGGGAACCGACATCATGTTTAACTTTCCGCACGAATATATGCTCGTAGTATCTTTACTTGCAGGTGGCCCGGTAATCAACCGCAATCCCGCTCCGATTCCTTCAGTTATCTAAAACCTGACCTCTCACAATAACTAATCCTTCGCCTATCCCGAAACATTATGTCAGTTCGTTTGATGACTTCATCGAATTATTTCGCTGATGAATCCAGAACTACACACGGCCTGATTCCTGTAAAACCAGGGATATGTAGATAGCTCAAATGCCAGAGTGTGGCTTAAATCTCTCAAACCATTTCGCTCGGTCAAAATTGGCCATCATATCTTTACCTGATAACTTCTTCATCCTTTCCGGGTAAAGAGGGGCATCTGTTGATACCCAATTTTTACCAAAATAATTTTTTTTTACTGCATTATGTCCTCAAAATCATGCATTGTCGTCAATTGGTATTTTTCCACAATTTCATATTCTTATTAATTTTCCCAGTATTTTATTCTTAATAAATAATTATAAAACTGCATCACTGATGAGTGGTGATTTTACCACTCATTTTATCTCTTTTCGTTAGATTTTGCACCCTTTAATGATAACATGATGTCGTTTATGGTGTGTATTGTTCGACTTTAAGAGAAATGATGCCATGAAGTGATTGGCCTTGAATTGAAGTGGAATTGAGCACAAATTGGTGGAAAAATCACAAAAGCCTTCAGTGATTCCGCACATGCGGACTTTTGGTCGCCGGTGCGACAACGCACCTGCGAAGTACTGTTCCGCACCTGAGAAACTGGCTCAATTGTACTGAGGTCGCACCTGCGACATGGTATCCGCACCTGTGGAACCGCAGGTGCAGTAGTTTGGTCCGCATCTGCGAAAAAAGGATAATGCCACTCGAAATCGCACATGCGATGTGGAATCTGCATCTGCGGAGCCGCACCTGCGAGGATTTGTCCGCAAGTCCGCTCAACGGGCATCATACCTGTACGGATTTGTAAAATCATATTTTCCCAATCCCAAACCCACACATACTCGACCTAGCAGTTGTTTTCAGTATATTTGGAAATCTTTTTGGCTTATTTTCAGTCTTCTATACTAAAGAAGAACAACTTTGGAAGTTAGGTTTTGCACACACACTTGGGTTTTGATGATTTGAAGCTTGTGGTTAAGTGTTTCTTACCCATTTATGTTTATTTATTCACCTCCTTTCTTTGTATTGAATATTTTTGTGTGTAGTATTTATTTCCTACACGCATCTTGTTTATGGAAATATTCATGTTTAAAGTGTGGATTAAATACTTTGTTGTGCTTATGTATTGAATGATTTTTCATCTTTTATGAAGTGAGTTGTTGTTTCTTTAATTATTCTTGTTGTTTAATATTTCCAAAGGGATTAGCTAACCCTAGGACTCGCCCATTAACTCTGAATTAATTTTGGGAAAGATAATTTGGGGTTGGGAAAGATTAATTAACAAGAACTTGAGGCTTTAACTCTCATTTTGTATATTCTACCTAGGAATAGGATTGAACTACTTGTAGCCATATTCGGGTGTGCTTAATCTCCTAATTGGGTTAGGAATAATTCAATTAGGAAGTCTTGTTAGTCTTCGAAGAAGCTAATTAAAAATTATTATCCGTGGCTAATTAACATAAACTCGATCATAGTTGTAAAATCGTGAAATACATTGGATCGTTACTTGAGTGTAATTCCCCATGCATCCATCCTTGTAGCCATTGATCATTTTACTTGCTTTCTATGTTAGTTTATATTTTTGCATTTAGATATAAATATTCTTACAACCAAAATCTAAGTGTTTGGCATTGCACGATAAGTGATAATTCTAACTGTCTTGACTTATGATTTACACTCAGTCATGTTATGTTGAACGATAAGTGTTATTTTGGGCTGAAGGAGCCCCTCCAGAGTCTGTACACACCCCCATTGAGCGCAGGTACCTACTGAGTGCGAGTGCCGAGTGACGAGTGATCGGGAGGCATGAGTGACAGTGAGGTTGCCCGAGGGGCTGATGCTGAGTGACTGTGAGGTATGCTGAGTGATGTTCTGCCCGAGGGGCGATTTATGATTCATGTTTTGGCCCGAGGGGGTACCTATGATTTATTTCATTTTCACTAAATTCTTCAGGAATTTTTATTTCTCAAATTGTTGGAAAACACATTTTTCAAAGGATTTTACTGAAGTTGGCTTTTAAAGCATGTTGATTTCATAAGTATATGTATATACTGTTGGAAAGAAAGGCTATGCTTATTGTGAACTGATGATTTAATTTTATGTGTTCCTTACTACTTAGACTTGATTTATTTCCATTACTACTGAGTTGGCGTACTCACATTACTCCATGCACCCCTGTGTGTAGATAGAGGTGCTGATACCAAGCGTTAGCCATCTATTTTCGTGCAGAGCTAGAGTCGGGACATAGAGGTAGTTGTTCAACGTCCGCAACATCTCTGTTTTCCCTTCTTATTTTGTACCTAGTTCTTCGTTCCGAGGTTTTGTATTATAATAGTAGAACTTTTTGTATATTCCTTAGATGCTCATGACATGTTGACTCCGAATCTTGGGATGGTTTTAGACTTTTTACCTATTTGTTTTGCTTAATAGATTCAAGAATTTATTTACTACTATGAAATGTGGGAAATGAGTTGGAAATTTTGGAAAGAATCTGTAAATATGTGATTGTTGGCTAGCCTAGTTCCACGGTAGGCGCCATCACGAACGGTTAGGATTTGGGGTCGTGACAAGTTGGTATTAGAGCCTATGTTACATAGGACTCAACGGTCATGAGCTGGTTTAGTAGAGTCTTGCGGATCAGTACGGAGACGTCTGTACTTATCTTCGAGTGGCTACGGAACCCTTACGAACTCTGGAAATCTAAACTTATGTTGTTTCATTCTCTCACAGATAGTGAGGACTCGCGCTACTAATCAGGGTGATCAGCCCCTAGCTAGACCACCGACAGGTCGAGGCTGCAGTCAAGGCCATTGTACAGGTAGGGGACTAGCCCGTGTAGCAGCTGGGCCAATACCAGTTGACCCCCCTACTATTCAGGATTAGGTTCTCGCCGCAAATGCTCCAGCAGGACAGGCTCAGGCACCGGCGGTGCCTATTGTTATTCCGGGTCTTCAGGAGACCTTGGCCCAGATCTTGACTGTATGTACCACCCTTGCTCAAGTAGTTGCCGCTACTTCTCAGGCCGGGGGAGGCAATCAGACTCTAGTTGCCCGGACACCTAGTAGGGTAGTTAGGGCCATCAAACACCGGGGGCTGTTCCAGCCCAACCAGTTGCTCCAATTCGGGACTTCGTGGTTCCGGCTAAGCTAGAGGACGAGCAGCGTAGACTGGAGAGATTTAGCAGACTTCAGCCTCCGACATTTAGTGGTGCTAAGGGAGAGGATGCCCAGAGTTTTTATGATAAGTGTCAAAGGATGCTGCGTACTGTTGGGATTCTAGAGACCAGTGGGGTCTCTTTTGCTACTTTTTAGTTTTTTGGTGCTGCTTTCACTTGGTGGGAGTCTTTTGAGAGGCATAGGCCTGTTGGTCCAGCACCCCTCACCTGGAAGTAGTTCTCCACTATCTTCTTGGAGAAGTATGTGCCCCAGTCTCACAGAGAGGAGCGTCGCAGGCATTTTGAGCAGTTGCGAGAGGGAGAGCTATCAGTGACGTAATATGAGATGCGATTTTTAGAGCTGGCCCGTCATGCCATCGAGTTGGCCCCTACTGATAGGGAGAGGATTAGGAGATTCGTGGATGGCCTCACTTATCAGCTCTGCCTTTTCATGACTCGGGAGATAGTGTCAGATGCTACATTCGAGCAGGTTGTTGATATTTCTCGACATAATGAGTCGGTTCCCCGCCAAGAGCGGGAGGAAAGGGAGGCGAAGAGGCCTCGTGGATGATGTGGTTAAAGAAGTGCTCCTTCCAGGAGGTAGTTTCATCATGGTAGAGGCCGTTCATTCTGGCCTCCTTAGTCAGTCTGCCCAGCCTATAGTGGTGCATCTTCAGGGCATCGTCCCCCCAGTTCTCAGCCAGGCCGTTCTTCATTTTGTGCCCTCCCAGCCCAGAGTGCAGCTCGAGCACCACCAGTTCAGAGTTCCTCTATGCATCATTCTTCTAGTGGCCATTCGGGTGTCAGGGGTTTCTATCAGTACCCGTCTCTAGCTCCAGGGAGTTGTTTTGAGTGCGGAGAGTTTTTGCACATGTGGAGGCAGTGTCCACGTCGTTCTGGTGGTTCTTCTTAGTAGAGGGGTCACCCCTCGACTTCAGCTTCAGTTACTTCACCACCCCCCAAACAGCCAGGGGTGGTAGTCAGTCAGCTAGAGGCTGCCCTAGAGAGAGAGGTCGGGCAGGTGGAGGTCAGGCCCGTATGTATATATTTCCAGCCATGCCAAATGCTATGGCCTCTGATGCAGTGATCGCAGGTATTGTCTCAGTCTGTCGCTGATATGCTTTGGCTTTATTTGACCCTGGTTCTACATATTCTTATGTCTCGTCATATTTTGCCCATTTCCTGGATATGCCCCGTGAGTCTTTAGTTACGTCTATTCATGTGTCGACTCCGGTGGGCGATATTATTATTGTAGACCGTGTGTATCAGTCGTGTGTGATATCTATTGGGGGTCTGGAGACCCGAGTGGACCTACTGTTACTCAGCATGGTCAAATTTAATGTGATATCGGGCATGTATTGGTTATCTCCGTGTCATGTTGTTCTTGATTGTCACGCTATGACCGTGACATTAGCTATGCCAGGATGTCTGATGGTTGAGTGGAGAGGTTCTTCTGAGTATGTGCCTAGCATGGTGATTTCCTACCTGAAGGCTCAGCGTATGGTTGAAAAGGGGTGTTTATCGTATTTGGCCTTTGTGAGGGATGTCAATGGTGAGACTCCTGCTATTGATTCGGTTCCTTTGGTCCCTGATTTTCCAGACGTGTTTCCCGCAGACCTGCCAGGCATGCCACCTGACAGGGACATTGACTTTGGTATTGACCTGGTGCCAGGCACTCACCCTACTTCTGTTCCACCTTATCGTATGGCACCAGCGGAGCTTAAGGAATTAAAGGAGAAGCTTCAGGAACTCGTAGATAAGGGGTTCATTCATCCTAGTGTGTCACCTTGGGGTGCACCGGTGTTGTTTGTAAATAAGAAGGATGGTTCTATGCGTATGTGTATTGATTATCGGCAACTGAATAGGGTTACGGTGAAGAACCGGTATCCCTTGCCTCATATAGATAGAGGTGTTTGATCAGTTTCAAGGTGGCAGGGTATTATCTAAGATTGACTTGCGTTCCGGCTATCATCAGTTTAAGATTCGGGGCCAAACATTTCGAAGACTTCTTTTAGGACTAGATATGGTCATTATGAGTTTCTGGTTATGTCATTCGGACTAACCAATGCCCCAACAGCCTTTATGCTCTTGATGCACAGTGTCTTCTGGCCTTATCTGCATTCTTTCCTCATCGTGTTTATTTACGATATCTTGGTGTATTCCCAATCTAGGGAGGAACATGAGCAGCATTTGAGAGTTGTGCTTCAGTCCTAAGGGAGAAGATATTGGATGCAAAATTTTTGAAGTGTGAGTTCTGGCTTGACTTAGTAGCATTCTTGGGGCACGTGGTGTCTATTGAGGGTATTCAGGTCGATCCAAAGAATATAGAGGTGGTGCAGAGCTGGCCTAGACCATCATCAGCTACAGAGATTCGCAGTTTCCTTGGTTTGGCAGGGTACTATCACCGTTTCATAGAGGGATTTTCATCTATTGCAGCACGTATGACCAGACTAAACCAGAAGGGTGCTCAGTTTAGGTGGACTGAGGAGTGTGAGGATAGCTTTCAAAGACTCAAGTCAGCTTTGACTTGAGCTCCGGTATTGGTTTTGCCTACGAGTTCAGGTTCTTATACAATTTACTGTGACGCCTCGAGAGTTGGCCTTGGAGCGGTTTTGATGTAGGACGGTAGGGTGATTACCTACTCATCTAGATAGTTGAAGTTGCACGAGAAGAATTATCCAGTGCACGATCTTGAACTACCAGCCATTATCCACGCCTTGAAGATTTGGCGTCATTGCTTGTATGGAGTGCATTGTGAGATTTTCACTGGTCAGCATAGCTTGCGGCATCTACTTAAGCAGAAGGATCTGAATTTGCGTCAGATGAGATGGTTGGAACTTCTCAAGGATTATGATCTCACTATTCTATATCATCCGGGGAAGGCCAATGTAGTGGCCGATGCCCTGAGTCGTAGAGCGGAGAGCTTAGGGAGTCTAGCCTGCCTTCCAGCACCAGAGCGACCTTTAGCACTTGATGTTGAGGCTTTAGCGGTTCGGATGGTGAGATTAGATCTATCAGCGCCCCTCCGGGTATTGGCTTGTGTAGCCTCCATGTCTTCTCTTTATGATTAGATTAGAGCATGCCACTATGATGATCCACACTTGCTCGTTCTTCAGGAAAGGGTCCGTCGCGGTGATTCCAGGGATGTTATTATTGGTGATTATGGGGTCATGAGGATGCATGGCTAGATTTGCGTGCCCAATGTTGATTCTAGATGAGGCCCATAGTTCGCGGTATTCCATCTATCTAGGTGCCGCAAAGATGTATCAGGATCTGAGATGACATTATTGGTGGAGGCGGATGAAGAGGGATATTTTTGAGTTCCTGGCTTGGTTTCTCAACTGTCAGCAAGTCATGTATGAGCACCAGAGACCGGGTGGATTGCTTCAGAGATTAGATACTCCAGAGTGGAAGTTGGAGCGGATATCCGTGGACTTTTTAGTTGGGCTCCCAGGGACTTCGAGATGGTTTGATGCTATATGGGTTATTGTGGATCGGCTGACCAAGTCCGCGCACTTCATTCTAGTTGGTACTACTTATTTTTCAGAGCGGTTAGCTGAGATTTAGATCAGGGAGATTGTTCGATTGCATGGTGTTCTAGTTTCTATCATTTCTAACAGAGGTACTCAGTTCACATCTCAATTTTGGAGGGCCGTGCAGAGGGAGTTAGGTACTCAGGTCGAGTTGAGCACAGCGTTTCATCCTCAGATCGATGGGAAGTCGGACCGTACTCTTCAGATTCTGGAGGATATGTTGCGTGCATGTGTCATTGATTATGGGGGTTCATGGGACCAGTTTCTTCCACTCGTGGAGTTTGCATGTAATAATAGTTATCAGTCGAGTATCCAGATGGCTCTGTATGAGGCTTTATATGGTAGGAGGTGCATATCTCTGGTTGGCTGGTTCGAGCCGGGCGAGGCTAGGCTATTGGTCACAAACTTGGTTCAGGATGCGTTGGGTAAGGTGAAGTTGATTCAGGAGTGGCTTCGCTCGACATATTCTAGGCAGAAGAGTTATGCGGACCGGAAGGTTCTAGATGTTTCTTTCATGGTTGGGGAGAAGGTGCTGCTGAAGGTGTCACCCATGAAGGGTGTTATGAAGTTCGGGAAGAGGGGAAAGTTGAGTCCCCGGTTCATTGGGCCATTTGAGGTGCTTCATAGGATTGGGGATGTGGCTTATAGACTTTCCTTGCCTCCCAGCTTATCGAGTATTCATTCGGTGTTCCATGTTTCGATGCTTCGGAAGTATGTTGGTGACCCGTTTTGTGTTTTGGACTTCAGCACAGTTCAGCTCGAGGGTGATATGCCATATGAGGTGGAGCCAGTGGATATTTTGGATCGTCAGGTTACAAAGCTGAGGTCTAAGGATTTAGGTTCAGTGAAGGTTCAGTGGAGAGGATAGCCGGTGGAGGAGGCCACCTCGGAGACCGAGCGGGAGATGCGGAAAAGATATCCTCACTTATTCGAGAATCCATGTATGTTTCTAGACCCGTTCGAGGATGAACGTTTGTTTAAGAGGGGGAGGATGTAACGACCCGGCCGGTCATTCCGTCAGATTAGCGTTGTTTCCCCCATTTTCGCTTTATCATATGTTTCTTAGCATATTTATGTTGTGTTGGGTTGGTTGGTTGGGGTAAGAGTGGTCATGGTGACAAATGAGACAGTCTCTTAAATTGGCTTAATAGTTGGAAAAGTCAACTGGGAATTGACTTATTGGTAAACGACCTCGGAATGTAGATTTTATGGCTCAGATAGCTTCGTTAGGTGATTTGGGACTTAGGGCAGCTCGGTGTGGGACCACAGATGCGGACGTGGGACCGCACCTGCAGAGTCGCAGATGCGGATGTGGGACCGCACCTGCGGAGTCGCCGGTGCGGAAAAGGAGTTGCAGATGCGGAATTTGCACTTTTAGTGGAATTACGTAGGTGCACACCTGGGACCGCAGGTGCGAAGAATGGTCTGCAGGTGCAGATTTACTGGGCAAGGGGTATAAATAGGTGCCTCCGCGAAATTTTGGCATTTTTCTTCATTTTGCATGCTGGTTTAGCCAATTTGGGAATAAATTGAAGGAGGATTTCGAGATTCTTCAATGGAGGTAAGTTTCTCTGAAATTGTTGGAAAACACTTTTAAGGCATGTTGATTTCATATATATATGTATATACTGTTGGAAAGAAAGGCTATGCTTATTGTGAACTGATGATTTGGTTTTATGTGTTCCTTACTGCTTAAACTTGATTTATTTCCATTACTACTGAGTTGGCGTACTCACATTACTCCTTGCACCCCTGTGTGCACATACATGTGCTGATACCGAGCGTTAGCCATCTAGTTCCGTGCGGAACCGGAGTCAGGACATAGAGGTAGTTGTTCAGCGTCCACAGCATCTCAGTTTTCCCTTCTTATTTTGTACCTAGTTCTTTGTTCCGAGGTTTTGTATTATAATAGTAGAATTTTTGGAATATTCCATAGATGTTCATGACATGTTGACTCCGGATCTTGGGGATGGTTTTAGACTGTTTAACAATTTGTTTTGCTTAATATATTAAGTAATTTATTTATGTTCATGAAATGTGGGAAATGAGTTGGAAATTTTTGAAAGAATCTTTAAATATGTGATTGTTGGCTAGCCTAGTTCAACGGTAGGCGCCATCACGGGCGGTTAGGATTTGGGGTCGTGACACTAATTAACATAAACTCACTCATATTTGTAAAATCGTGAAATACATTGGATCGTTACTTCAGTGTAATTCCCGTTGCATTCATCCTTGTAGCCATTGATCATTTACTTTCTTTCTAGGTTAGTTTATATTTTTGCATTTAGATATAAATATTTTTAAAACCAAAATCTAAGTGTTTGGCATTCCACGATAAGTGATAATTCTCTTACATTCATAATCGCCAACATATTGTTCTCTGTGGGATTCGACCCCAACCTAGTTGGGTTATTATATTTGACAATCGACCGCTTACACTATTTTAAAGTGTAATTTAAGCGTATCAATCACAAATGATTTCAAAAACTTGTCTTGATTTAATATTACTATTATAGTCCTATTGAGTCCAAATCATTCCATAAATAACAAAATTGGTACCTTTTTGGCTATAACTGCAATAACTTTGCAATTATAGCCCATGCATATAATTTTCATCTTATTTATACCATAAATTAGTCTTTTGTATTTTTTAAATACTAAATAACCATTTTTAAAACATCTCTATGCATGAGTTTTATTTTTTGTATTTAGTAATTATTTTACAATTTATTTTAATTAATTTATTTGGGGTATTTAACAAATAGCCTTGATTAATTTCAATTTCAGCCTAAGCCTACCAGCCAAAACCCTTTAAAACAGGCCCAATAAACCCAAGGCCCAAAACATTACCTGCCCGACCCAATGCCTTAGCCAATCTTGACCCATGATCATTTTTTATCAATGGTCCGGGGATCTCCCTACCATAATTAAACCAAACGACCCCCTAACCTATTCATTCTACACCCTTCCCACGTCTTCATCCTTTCCTTTCTCTCTCAAACGCTCTCTACCTAAACCCTAATTTTCGATCGCCGTCACCGGCTTATACCTCCATTCTATAGTGTTTTGTTGTCTTCTCAGGCCTATACTTGCCTCTTACTTGTTGTGGTTCATCAGTTTCCTAGATCCTTAGGAAGATCTCAAGGGACCTAGGCAGTTTGGTTTGTATCTTTGATTTATTTGCCTGTTTCAGGCTGTTTGCTCGACCATGAGTAAGAAATCTTTCCTACTTTGCTATGAATCTATGGTTTTCTAGGCCTATGTTCTCATCTCTATTATGCTTTCTGAAAAGAAACTAGTTTACCATCCTCAATCTTCTCAGATCTGTATAGATCTGAGACGAATTGAGCAATTATCAAATATTTTTCCTTGAAATTCTCCAGTTTTAATTGATTTTTAGACTTTTCCATAAACTATGGATCATTACAAGTCGCTTTTCAAAGGTTTTTTTGATTTTCTAATGTTTAATCGACTATCATTTAGTCTTCTTGACTGATTTATGCAAAAGTTACTTAAACCCTAGTTGATTTATGTGAAACTCTAATTTTCTATTCTTGTTTTGATTTTGAGTTTTTCAATGTTACCAGTCCTATTGATTCACTCTATATCTTTGACTTACACGATTTTCCTTTGTCAAATTCATTGCTCAATGATTTTTACCCAAACTAATCTTTATTAGGGTTTTGAATCAATTTTTCGGATCATTTCTCTGTGTTTATGAAGTCTTACTTAGTCTATTTTTATTTATGGGAATCGATATATTCTTTCCAGAATTGTTGTTAATCTTGTTGATTGATTTGCTCTGTTAAGAATCTGTATTCCTAAGTCTTGCCTGTTTCTATGATTACGACCTTAAATTAGTCGTTCTTACCTTGTTTGGCTGCTGTATATTTATTGATTCCTCTACATGATTATTTCCTTAATAAGACCTATGATTATTTACTCCATTATTTGGTCTGATTTAAACCTCTTGCCTTAATTAGTTCCTGTCATTACCGTTGACTAATTACCCTTAATTAAGGGAAGAATGTGTTGAACCTCTTTGTGTGATTGATTGTGTAAATTTCCCTAATTGCTGAATAGTTGATCTTTTACCTTATTTTTAATTCTTAACTACTATATATACTCTCCTCTATTCTCACTTCTAAACAAGAACCAAAAAGTTCATAACACACACTTACACTCAAACTCTCTTTTTCTTCTCTGTTACTTGTGATAATCATTGATCTAGCCGGCTATAAGCCAATGCTAGATATTGAGTTCCACCTGCTTTTACATTTTGTGCTCTCTTCCTTAATTGGCATGTCTCTGATTAGATTTTGAAACCTAAACTCTATGTACTTCATTCCTGCAATAGTTCATTAGTTATGAACTCAATCCCTGCTCCTGTTTACTATTTTGCTTAGCATGTCTAATCATGTCTTGTTCAATATGTAATTAGCATGTACAAACTATATTTGTTTATTTGGTATTTGTACATCATATCTATTTACCCCTTGCCTATTCACATCTACTGATGAGGTCATGTTAGTTACCTAATCTCTTAAGGCAATCAACTAACTCTAGTCGTGTGTCTGATTCTGTCCAGGACCCCCTTTGCTTTCAACATGGCTTTACTGCATCCTTGCTCTATGTCTCAATTACCTATCATCATGAATAACCTGTTAATTCTATAAAGTTCCTATGTGTTCTATGAATTTGATGTTTATGTGCCTCCCTCTACCCTATCATGTGTTCCTTTTAATGTGAATTCTATGTATCCCCAACCCCTTCATCCTTATGTGAAATCTGTTTGTTGGGTGTTTCTGAATCTGGATTTTCTATGACCAATTGATTGTTTGCTGATTTCAAAAGTGTTTTATTATTCTTCTCAAACTGTTTTTCACTACTAAACTATTTCCTATTTTTCAAAACCTTTTCACTACTAGAGTCCTCTTTATACTGTTTTACCAAAAAAAAACTGTTTTTCAAAACTATGTCAAGCACTCTCACTTTACTCTTAAGTCAATAGGTTCTGCCCCTCTAGTGTGTGTACTGCCCTGGGATCCTTTTGAGATTCCTTTGAACTCTGGCACATTGGGGCTGGCCATTCCACACTGCATATACTCAATGCTTATTGTGTAAAAGTCTGGGTGTGAGCACTGCCCGGGATCCTTGAGGTTCTTAAGGAACTCTGACACACCTGGACACAAAATTGTATATGAAAGCCTTGGCATTTGAGACTACTGAAGGCCTGGCATTCCCAGGTTTTCCTTGGGCTTGTTTCAGGCTCCCTATTGCTTAATTTATATTTTATTTATGTAATTTATTCAATCATTGGTCTTTAATACTTATTTTTGAACGATATTGGGGTAACTAGTGAAAAGGGGGGTAGCTATATAATCATGTGGGTAAAGCTGGGTAGGAATCATGCTTTAGGCTTTACATTATGCAAATCTACATTAGAAAACATGTTCTAGGATGATTGTGTCTATTTGCATTCAAACCATGCCAAACATGTGATCTAGACATCCAGTTTTAGGGTATTCACGTTTATCGCTTTAGCATATCGCATGTCATATATCACTATTCCAATTTATGGTTATGCATCAATATTGTCACTTGGAAATCCTACTACTAAAAAATCCTGCCTAATAAGATAGCCATCTCTGTGTGCATTAGATATCTTGTTCTTAGGACTCTGTTTGCATCTGTTTTTAATCATGTATATTTCGACTAAATAAATAATTGTCCATGAAAAGGTTTTAAAATAGCCTCACGCGTATGTATCATGTCTCTAAATACAAATTAGTATAAACCACTTGTTATAATCTGTATCACCTACATCAGCATGCCCATAGGTTGAAATAATTTCAAATTGTTTAAACATTTCCTGTAACTACGTTTGCATATATTCCCACGCCTAAGCAAGCCTTAGGTAATTAATCTCCTAGTAAAAAATGAGAAATTGTGTTATGATTATTTATAAACTGCTTAGTCTAACAGGTTTTGGAAATCAGTAGGCAAACTTATTAGGACCCTGTCATTTAGTTCTTAATTTGCGCTGCATGTTCTGTGTATTAATGCTCACCTAGATATCTTGTCTTCAGATTTTTCTAAATAAATTTATCTGAACTTTGTGTTTGAGACGTGGTGCTTATTTGCTATATACATGTGGAGGTAAACATGAGCTTTCTAACTTTTTTCCCTTTATTTGACAAGTCCTACATGTAATTTGTTTGTTGCCTAGATTTTTGCCCTTTTAAAGCACCTTACGATTGCCTAGAACTGCCCAAATTTAGAGGTCCTAAACTCCTCCGGGACCACAATGAAGGGATGGATAACAACACGCTTAGAGTTCGTTAATCAACTCACATATATAACCGCTAAGGGGTGGGATAATGGGTAGAAAAGGATATGATGACCTGTGCACTAATGCAACGTGTAGCCCTTCATTGAGGAGTGATTACCAGGCATTGCATGGATATGATCCTATAGGATAAATAACTTAGGACCCCTTTCACCCATTTACGTATGTGTGCTTAGACTGCTAATCTGTTAAAATCTTTACGTGTTTACATATGTGTGCTTAGACTGCTTATTTTCGCCTGATTAATTCACAAAGTAAGTTTGGTCATGACCCACAGTTGTAGACTTCGAGGGGTGCCTAACACCTTCCCTTGAAGTTACTTCAAGCCCTTACCCAACGTCCGGTTATACAATTAGTGTTATAAATGACCTGTAATAGGTTCCCTAACGCACCTGGAGACTCTTCAAATTCATTACATCCCTTTTCCCAAAAGGAAATGAGTTGTCCCAATAATGTCAAAAACCCTGACTAACCTGAAAATAGAGGAAAAAGGGGGGAGCGACACTTGGTTGCCACAGTTTGAGAAGGGGTTCATCGGTTTATTGAGGGACTCCACCCTAGTATATGGATTAATATGGCTAGGGAGCTGGAGATAGATATTTCTTACGAACAGGTTTTGGGTATTGCTAGGAGATTGGAAGACATGCTCACTCAGGTTAGAGAGGAGAGGGAAGCCAAGAGGTCTAGAGAGTTTGGCACTTACAGTGGTACTCGTGCCCTACCTGCAATTCGTCATGGTAGGTGCTATGTGATTCACCCCGTTCATTCAGCTCATCGAGTCGCCAGTCGTATTACGGCCCCTTCTAGGCCCCAAGATCCTTATTATGCACCGCTGGTATCTAGTGTACCTCCTACACGGGTTGCTTTTAGCAGCCAGTTCAGCAGACCTGGACCGAGTCAGTCACAATAGCCACGCCCTCTGAGAGTTTGTTATGAGTGTGGCGATACTCGCCATATGGTGTGGGATTTCCCCAGACATAGGAGGGGTGCACCTCCACAGACTTCTCAGCCACCACGTGCTCCACCGTGTCCTCGGGCTAAATTCCAGCATCAGCTACTGCCCAACCAGCTCATCCAGCTCAAGGTGGAGGTTGGGGAGGTCGAGGTCGCCCTAGAGGGGAGGCCAAGACAAATATTATTCCCATCCGGCTCGTATAGAGGAAGTAGCTTCTAACTCTGTCATTACAGGTATTTTTTCGGTCTGTCATAGAGATGTGTCGGTCTTATTTGATCTATGCTCTACTTATTGCTGTGTGTCATCTTATTTTTCCCCGTATTTGGGCGTATCTCGTAATTCTTTCTGTTCTCCTATTTATGTGTCTACATCTGTGGGAGATTTCTTATCATGGACCGTGTTTATCGGTCGTTTTTGGTTGTTCTTGGTGGTTTTAAGACCAGGGCCAATTTATTATTGCTCAGCATGGTAGATTTTGATATTATTTTTGGCATGGACTGGTTGTCGCCCCATTATGCTATTCTTAATTGTCACGCTAAAACCGTGACGCTGGCTATGCCAGGATTACAACAACTGTAATGGAGGGGTACCTTAGAGTATACTCCCAGTATAGTTATTTCATTTCTTAAAGCTCAATGAATGGTTAAGAAGGGGTGTAATGCGCATTTAGCTTATGTGAGAGATGTTTGTATTGATACCCCTACAGTTGAGTCAGTTCAAGTAGTGAGGAACTTTCCATATGTGTTTCCAGTAGTGAAATATCTTCCGGACATACCGCCCATGGTTTGATATTGATTTTGGCATTGATTTGTTGTCGGGCACTCAGCTCATCCCTACGCTTATGTGCACTAATTATCGCCAACTGAAAAAGTTAGAGTGAAGAACAGGTATCCATTCCCTCGTATTGATAACTTATTCGATAAGTTACAGGGTGCCAAGGTGTTTTCTAATATTGACTTATGTTTAGGATATCATCACTTGAAGATTCGGGATCTATATATCTCGAAGACTGCTTTAGGGACTCCGTATGGTCACTACGAGTGTCTTGTGATGTCTTTTGGGCTGACCAATGCCCTAATGCATTTATGAACTTGATGCATAGTGTGTTCAGGCCCTATCTTGACTCATTCATCAATGTGTTTATTGAAGACATTCTGGTGTGTTCCCTGACTCGGGAGGATCATGAGCAGCAATTGAGGATTCTTCTTCATACCTTGAGAGAAAGATATTATATGTAAATTTTTAAAAGTGTGAGTTTTGGCTAGACTTAGTGGCATTCTTGGGTCATGTGGTATCGAGTGATGAGATTAAGGTGGATCTGCAGAAGGTGGAACAAGTGCTGAGTTGTCTTAGGCTGTTCAACTACGGACATCCAGAGTTTCTTGGTTTAGCGGGGTATTACCATCGATTTGTAGATTGTTTCTCATCTATTGCATCACATATGACCAGGCTGACCTAGAAGGGTGCTCCGTTTAGGTGGACGGAGGACTGTGAGGAGAGCTTTCAGAAGCTTAAGACAGCTTTGACCATATCCCCAGTATTGGTTTTGCATCAGCGGAGGTGGTTGGAGCTGCTTAAGTACTATGATATCACAATTTTGTACCATCTCGGGAAGGCCAATGTGGTGGTCGATGCTTTGAGTCATCGGGCAGAGATTTTGGGGAGCTTAGCATATCTACCAGCAGTAGAGAGGCCCATGGCGCATCATGTTCAGGCCTTAGCCAGCCAAATTTTGATATTGGATATTTCTGAGGCTAGTCGAGTATTGACTTATGTGGTTCTCGGTCATCGAGTATTGACTTATGTGGTTCTCGGTCATCTCTTTATGATCGTAACAGGGAGCGTTAGTATGAATACCCTCATTTGCTTGTCCTTTAAGGACACGGTCCAGCACGATGATGCTTAGGATGTCACTATTCCAGATGATGGTGCATTGAGGATACAATGCATGCTATGTGTGCCCAATGTGAACGGTTTGCATTAGTTGATTCTCCAGGAGGCTCAAAGTTTGCGATACTCCATTCATCCAGGTGCCGGAAAGATGTATCAGGACTTGAGGCAGCATTACTATTGAAGGAGAATGAAGAAGGACGTAGTGGAGTATGTAGCTCGATGTCTAAATTGCCAGCAAGTGAAGTATGAGCGTCAACGGCTAGGTGGGTTGCTAAAAAAATTAGAGATTCTAGAGTTGAAATGGGGGACCGGATCACTATGCATTTCGTTATTGGGCTTCCGTGGACTCGGCGGAAGTTTGATGCAGTTTGGATGATTGTTGTTAGGCTGACCAAGTCAGCTCATTTTATTCCTATGGTGACGACCTATTCTTTTGAGTAGCTGGCTCAAGTTTATATCTGTGAGATCGTCAAGCTTCATGGTGTACCGGCCTCTTTCATCTCTGACCGGGGTAAAGAGTTTGCATCACAGTTCTGGAGGGCCATATAGTATGACTGGGTACTCGAGTGGAGCTGAGCACAACATTTCACCCTCAAACGGATGGACAGTCCCAGTGCACTCTTTAGAATTAGAGGATATGCTTCGTGTATGTGTGATGGAGTTTGGAGGTTCGTGGGATCAGTTCTTTCCACTTGCAGAGTTTGCCTACAACAAAAGTTATGAGTCGAGCATCCAGATGGCACCATATGAGGCTCTATATGGTAGGCAATGTCAGTCTCCAGTGGGTTGGTTAGAGCCGAGTGAGGCTAGATTATTGGGTACAAACATGGTTCAGGATGTTCTAGAGAAGGCTAAGGTGATTCAGGATCGACTTCACATATCCCAGTCCAAAAAAAAGAGTTATGCAGATCGAATGGTTCGCGATGTGGAATTCATTGTTAGAGAGCGGGTCCTGCGCCTGGTGTCACCCATGAAGGGTGTTATGAAGTTTGGAAAGAAGGGCGAGTTGAGCCTAATGTTTATCCTCCCAGTCCTGCAGAGGTTTATCCAGTATTCCATGTTTCTATGCACCGAAAGTATCACGACAATCCATCTCATGTGTTTGATTTCAGCTCAGTCCATTTGGACAAGGATTTATCTTATTATGAGGAGCCGGGGCTATTTTGGACAAGCACGTTCGAAAGCTGGGGTCAAAGAACATTTCTTCCGTGAAGGTTCAGTGGAGGGGTCATCCAGTGGAGGAGGCGACTTGGGAGACTGAGCATGATATGCGCATCCGTTATAATCGTCTTTTCACCACTTCAGGTATGTCTCTATACTCGTTCAAGGACGAACGATTGTTTTAAGAGGGGGAGGATGGAACGATCCGGCTGGTCGTTTGGAGAATATTAGCCCTGATCCCCTGTATACTTATTTCTCCGTATCGTTTTGTGCTCATGTGACTTGTCGGGAGGTTTTGTCCATGGTTTCAAAGTGTTTTGGGACACTTAGTCCCTAAAACGGAAGCTTAAGTTCTAGGATTTTGACCGTAGTTGGAATTGTGTGAAGACGACTCTAGTATGGAGTTTCGTTGGTTCTGTTAGCTCCGTGGGGTGATTTTGGACTTAGTAGCATTTTCGGATTGTGGTTTGGAGGTCTGTTGCTGAATTAGGCTTGAAATGGCGAAAGTTGAATTTTTGGAAAGTTTGACCGTTGGTGTATTTTTTGATATCAGCATCGGCCTCCGATTTTGTAAGTTGGAGTAGGCTCGTAATTTCAATTATGACTTCTTTTCAAAGTTCGAGTTCAATCAGACATGGTTTGATAGGTTTCGACATTGGTTATAGAAGTTTGAAGTTTCATCATTTATTAAGTTTGAATTGGGGGTTGATTCGTGTTTTTAGCAATTTTTTATGTGATTTGAGGGCTAGACTAAGTTCGTATGTTGTTTTTTCACTTGTTGGTGTGTTTGGTTGAGGTCTCGAGGGCCTCGAGTGAGTTTCGGATACTTAACGGATCAAAATTTGGACTTTCGCAACTGTTGAAGTCTTCAACTTCTTGTGTCATCGCACCTGCGGCGGCGTTGGCTGTAGGTGCAGACACGCATGAGAGAAGGGGACATTGCAGAAGAGGATTTGGGCAGCCCAGGCTGGGTTTGCAGGTGCGGATATATTGGCACAGAAGCGGCATTGCTTCTGCGGTGGGATAGTGCGCATGAGCGATGAGGTCGTAGGTGTGACTCTTTGGTCGTAGGAGCGCATCCGTAGGTGTGGCGCTCCTCTCGAAGATGCAGACCCAGAGGACATAAGTTAAGTCTGCACCTGCGATAGAATACCGCAGATGCAGCGTCGTAGCTACAATTTTACGCCCGCAAATCGTTGGGCAGAAGAGGGCCAAGTCCGAGGGTTTTATCCCATTTTCAATTTTGGGACTTTAAGAGCTCGGATTAAGGCGATTATTCAAGGATTTTTCGGAGAGAATTTTGGGGTAATTATTCTTAACTCGTTTGTGGTTATATTCCATTAATATATAGTTGATTTTATCATGTAATTAAGGATCTTGGGTGAGAAATTTGGGGGAAAAGGTTGAAAGTTCTTCAACTATGTTTTTGAGTTTTGAATGGGAATTTAATATCAGATTTTGATAACTTTGGTTCGAGGTAAGTGGCTTGACTAACCTTGTGTGGGGGAAATCCCCTTAGGATTTGGCACTTTTGTGACATATGAGAACCGTGTATGTGAGGTGACGAGTACGTATACGGGCTGTTTGTTGTAAAATATAATTTTATTGAGTAGCTTCCAATTTCCATTTTAATTGAGTTATACAATTTTACTTAGTAGTAATCGGTTTTCATTCTTAATTGAGTTATACCAACCTGTGTAGTTATCTTGTTTAGTCTAATATCGCATGTCTACGTCCTTTAACTGCTTATCTGAACTCTATGAAGCATGCCTAGTTATTTTCCTTCTTTTTCTTGTTCTTTATCAGTATTAGATGTAGAATTCTTGATGTTAGTTGTTATACTTATTGGTTTGATCTATGTGTTTTTTAAGTCTACGAGGTGGTTCTTCAGGAGTTCTCCCTGCACATTTACTTTTGAAATTAAGAGGTGGTAACTCAGGAGTTCTCCCTACACATTTACTTTTAAGACTACGAGGCGGTATATTGGGAATTCTCCCTGTATATTTACTTTTGAGACTACGAGGTGGTACCTCGGGAGTTCTCCCTTCATATTTACTTTGGGACTATGAGACGCTATCTTGGGAGATCTTTTGCTATTTATCCTTGTCTGTTCTACTATTGTTTTGATGTGTTTTCCTTTTAGTTAAATCCAGGCCTCTTATTATACTGTTATACTCTCCTGCTTATTTATCATGTACCAGTGGGCTTGACTTGACCTCGTCACTACTGGACCGAGGTTAGGCTTGACACTTACTGGGTACCGTTGTGGTGTACTCATGCTACTCTTCTGCACGTGTTTTCTGTGCAGATCCAAGTGCTCCTTATTATCATCCATGTCATTCGTGAGCGGCGATAATTGGAGACTTCAAGGTATATCTGCCGCGTCTGCAAACCTCGGAGTCCCCCTTTATTCTCCCCTATGCCAAATATCTTCTATATTTCTTTTATTAAACTCTTCTGTATAGAGATGCTATCTTTCTTCGGTAGTGATCACGCTCAACTATGTCTTCTGTAAAGACTAAACGGGCGTTGCAAATATAAATCTGGGGTGTTAAGCCCAAAGTCGATCCCACGAGGAATTGAACGTATCAATTGAGTTTATTAAATACTAAACTGGTGTTTAGTCAAGTTTCTCAAGACTTTTAAATATCAACTTGTGTTGTTTAACTAATTCTACTAACAAAATAATCAACTAGTAATTAATCTAACAATTTAATGTAAACAATAATATTAAAGGTCTAAGGTTATGGTTTCCCCCGTTGGTGAATTCTTTCTCCGATACTTCTTATAGCTTAATTAATCGTCTCTATCAATCATGAACTCTCTATCTACCATAAATCTCTCTCAAGTAATTATGATAATTTACTAGACGCACTCTCTCAAGTTACGCTAGCTAGATTGCATTACAGTTCACTTTAGATTGCACCCGAGGTATCGTTATCTCTAATCCAACCTCTAAACCCTCGGTTATGACTTTCGTCTATACTCTGGGAGTGGTGTTGTTCAAACAATTACCTAAATATGCACTCTCTCTCAAGTAGATACATACTAAATAGGCACAGCTAATTGATGGCCATTCAATTAACTACAATAAGAACGTAGTTGAACAAATAGAGAATAATCAACCAAAATATATTAATATCAAAAGAAATTCATCCCAACGGGTTCTAACACAACCCTAGATTAAAAACTTAGCTACTCATGTTTAAACGAAACAAAACTACAAACAATTGCATAATTGAAATATAAAGTAAGAAATACTAGATTGTAGAAATCGATGTTCTTGCTCTTCAATGGAATTTTCTTCTTGTCTACTGTTAATCCACGAAAATCCTCCTTTAATTGTGTTTTAGGAGTCTATTTATAGGTTTAGGGCGAACCCTAACCGTGTAGGAGACTTCTATTTCAACCGGGAAACATTTAACTCGTCAAACTCGGAATTGGGCGAAACTGGGGACCCCTGGCGTTTGGGCTCTAACGCCCCCCTAACGCCAGGGGGGGCTGGCGTTATGGCCCTAACGCCTCCCTAACGCCAGGGGGGCCAGGCCTTATGGGGTAAACACCCCCCTAACGCCAGGGGGGCCAGGCCTTATGGGGTAAACGCCCCCCTAACGCCAGGGGGGCCAAGGCCTTATGGGGCAAACGCCCAGCTATCGCCCGGGCGTCTCCTTTTGCGTATTTTTGACGTATTTGCATCCCTTTAGCTCCGTTTCCATTTCCAATTCACCTACACATGAAATAAACTCCATTAAGCACATAACAAGTGTAATTTTATCATTAATGCTCATAAAATGTAAGGTATATAACATGCTAAACCATGCAATTTAGTCTCGCATCAAGACCCCACACTTAAACCTTTGCTCGTCCTCGAGCAATCAAACTACACTCATGTACACAATTTTATTAAGCAAATCTCTTAACATGTGATACCAAGAATATTTAAAACATTTCAAGTACACAGGCGTGACATCCTCGCCTCAATAGTCGACTCACATATACCATGCTCTATTCACAATCCACTCACTACTCTAACTTAGAGGTCGACAACATTACCTTTCCTTTCGTGAATCATGTGCCCTCACCATATCCAAGAGTTAGTTCCACACACAATGAAATTTAACAACATAGGAACTTAAGATAGAAAGAATTCACTCACTCTCAGAAATAACATTCATATGCCACAAAAGATGTACCATAGGCTTGCCCGTAGTGTACTACTCTACTAATCGAGCTCATTCAGTCTAGGATCAATTAGGACTTTTATTTGGTTGTAATGTAGGCTTCAGGACGGGTAGGATAAATTTAGATATAAGAGTGACTACACCTCCCTAAGCACTTTAATATATACTTAGCTTTTCAACCTCAAACTCAATATAGCCAAATTCCACCTTCACAACGATTTTATTTCCCCATACTTCTTTAAGCACAATTATATTAAGAGTCACAACATATATTTTTCTTTCAGCACAACAAGTGTTCATTTACTTCTTTTATTCTTTTTCTTCTTCTTTTTCAAGTGACTCTTATTATTTTTCAACACAGTTCACCTTTCTCCTTATTTCAATTCTTCCCCTCACAAACCAACCTTCTATACATGCCTCAATTGAGCTTTCCTTAATCCCTACAATGTTCCAGAATGTTTGCAACTTCAATCCATTTTAGCAATGCAGCACAATTGAACCCATAATTAGGGGAAATGATCATAATCTTAGCTCACTTGAGCATTTTATCAAAAATCATGTGTTCATTAAGGTTTTATTGTCTTTTAATGGAAGATTACCCCAGCCCATACCCCATTCCTCTCTATCATTGATTTACAACTCCCCCACATCTCCTAAGGATACATGTATGTAATAGAATCACCCTCATCCCCATGAATTATATCACTAATATCCCAGTATAGCTACGTTTGGAATTAAGAGTCAGGGTGATGAAGTCTTACCTCTTAGGATGAAGAATTTGGTGCCTTACTTGAATATACTCAAAGCTTTACGTGATAATTGAACAAAGTTTGATAAAGATTAGACCCTCACTCTAGAACTCCCCCTCCCTCTCTCTAGAAAATATTAGAAGTGAGCTCAAACTGGTTTAAAAGGGGTGTTTTATCGGAATAGGGTCGGGTTTAAAATAAGAAAAAATGGGTGCCCCGACACAGGTATGCGGTCGGATATGAGACCACATAATAGATATGCGGTCCGCAAAGTGACCACAGAAATAGCCCTCATGGGCTTAAATTTTTTGATATGTATGCTACCAGTATGCAGTTCGCATACTTGTTCTACGGTCGCATAAGGCACCGTGAACTCCCTTCGCAGAAACCCAAGAGAACTTATACGGCCAATGTGCAGTCGGCATAGTGATTATGCAGTCGCATAATCGACCGCAAAGCTGACTTCAAATTAGCAAAATTTTCTGCTTCACTTTACGCCCATTATGCAGTCTGCAGAGTGATTATGCGGCCGCATAATGGGTCAAAGAAACGCACACGTTTTTAAAACATTTTCCTTAAACCCAGAAGTCTCGGGTTTCTAGGAAAAGTTTTACGGGGCCTTACAATTGTCACAACCAAGATACCCACTCTTAAGAGACCTCCTTTGAATCTTAAGAAGTTTCTCAAAACTTTCTAACATTGGAATGTAAAATTAGTAATGATCTAGAAATACCACAATTCTCAGCACCATCCCATGCAAATCTTATATCTTATCCATATACAATCCGAGGAATCTACAAATACAACATATGAACCTAAGAATCGTTGGAGCCTTCTCGAGGTTCATCCACCATGTCCCAATCTCTAATGCACTGCTAGTACGATCCAAATGACTTGTGCTCCATTAGCACACCAATAACTAAAGTGACCCTACCTTTAAGCGATCGAGTGAATCCCCCCTCCTCGTACAGTACACCAACCATGAATAACAAACGTGAATCATTCCCAATTTTCCATATGCCCCAAAGTATAGTACATCATGCACCCGGAAAATTTCCTTCTCTGTACTAACTTCGAAGTCGCCCCTACCCTCCCCTACCCTTAAGTCGTAACCAACCTACAAATACACCCCATACAAAAAATAATTTAAAACATGACCATGCAGTCTTTTCGTCAATAGCAGACTACCCCACTTGGCGCGAAGCCATAGGACATAACACTCGATGATCCATAATACCACCCTTCATAAGCCCGTGTAGCATCAATAATCATATACCTCAATTATCTACTAAGCGTATATTCATCTTTGCGACAGGCATTCCAAGTTTCGTGCCCTAGATGATAATATATATATACCTCCCATTGCATAGAATCCCCATACCAAACATATAACCTCAAATGGCGTCGGCTAGCCTCAAATCAACATCCCCTAAGAACCTACCAAGATCACACCAACTAGGGAATCAATTAAATCCTCCAAAGTCCATACTCGCCAACAAGATACACAAGCATGATGTACCCCACAAGTGAACAAATGAAAGATCTCCCAACATATATGTGTTGTTAGTCGGGTGAAAACATCGAGATATTGATCGACCAACCATAGCCCCTCGCAGCCTATTTGCAGCATTACAAGTCCTTAGAGCATTGCTGATACCAAGCCCACAATATCATATACGAGTGGATGTAAGGGAATATATGATATACGCTTCAAGATGAATCACTGCCGCACGATAAGGAATCAAAGAAGTGGAATTTCATAATAGTTCCATAGCCTTTCGAAGATAAATACAGACGTCTTTGTATCGATCCGCAAGACTCTACTAAACTTTCTTGTGACTCGTGGAATCTATAAACCTAGAGCTCTGAAATAAGCCGATCATTTAAAACAGTTACACAAATTAAGAAGGATACTATGAGGCAAAGTTCAATATAAATGCCGGAATAAAGTTGAAGCAAGCCGACATGGCAAATATCACAACGATTCCCCAAGACTAAATTGTACGGAGTCAATAGCTCTATCTAAATACATACAATATCTCTAAATACAATATTGTTCGGATAGAGAGTAGACAATATAATTCAAAGGAAAGGGATTCCAAGGGTCTACGATGAACAAAGCATCTCTACCTTGAACCCGTGCGATCAAAGAAGCTCACACAGTTCGGGTCCACTATCTCCAATACTTGGATTACAATAAAATATGCAAAAGTGTAGTATGAGTACACCACGTTCTGTACCCCGTAAGATTCAAGACTAACCTTAGTGGAGTGGTGACGAGATACAAGTCAAGAAACTCACTAGACAGGAAAAATAAATGCAAAAATACAATTATAAAGCTAACAACGAAAACAAAATCAATAAATGGAAACTAAGAGTAAACATGTGATAAATGGAAAAATAATTAAAAAAAAGTTAAAATGCAAGTAAAATAATTAAGGAAAACAATAAGAGTCCAAATAATCGATGGTGTTCCAGTGTATAATTTAAAACACGAATCACCCCGATGTAGACATATAGCACTTTGGGCCGACACTATCAACCACATTCGCACGGTAAAGACTTCATGCCACATTAAAAGTCACACTCGCACGTCAAAGACCTCGTGCCACCAAGTATATTGTATATGTGTCAATTACCAATAAAATGTTCAAAAGGAATTTATCAAAAATCAAATAAAGTAAAGCATGATAACAATTTCTTCATTTAAAATTTATCAAAAAACAAATAAAAGAAAACATAGTAACATTTTCCTTATTTAGAATTTATCAAAACTCAAATGAAGTAAAGCATGATAACATTTTTTTTTATTTTAATCTGTTATATTACCAACAACTCAACAAAATAAGAGATAATAACTCCATGTAGGTAAATTCATCTTGACAACCAACTCATCAAGTAATAATAAAGACACATATTAGCACATTGAAACAATATAATACAGTAAATCACATAAAGTGCATGACACCCAAAAGAAGTCACAAATCGTTTCAATGCAAAAATAACAACAAGAATCACATATCATACTTATGTCGTCGCATGAGCTTCACGTTTTAAAAATAATTTTTTCTGAAATAGCTTCACGCGCTTTAGCCCCCTTATCTCACCGTGTGTTCCTCACAATGAAGTATTTCCCCTTACTTGAACTATGCCCATAAGTACCCTGACCCCCTTATCTCGCCGCATGCGCATATCAATCACAACACAGAATTAACTGCAGACCATGTGCCCGTATGCCACAACATCGCTCAAATAACAATACTAATGCCACAATAATACATAATCCACAACTCGACACAATGTATACAAGAATTACAACAACAACACAAGAGTATGTGAAGTAAATCAATGCAAGAATTACAACAACACAAGTGTAGGAAAAGCAAATCAATACAAGAATTACAGCAACAGCACAAGAGTACGGAAAGTAAATCAATACAAGAGTTACAACAATAACACAGGAGTTTGGGAAGTAAATCAATACAATGACATGTGCTTTACATAGAAACAACTTCAATTCAAGACATGTCAAAATTCTACGGGTCTAATTCGATAAATTACCACACATAAGCCCGTGTACATACTCGTCACCTCATGAAAACGTCTTTTTACATAGTTCAAATAATGCAAGTAGATCAATTCATAAGGGGGAATTCCCCTGCACAAGTTATGCAAGATACTTACCTCAAAAGCCCTTAATCAACACTGAAAATAGATTTTCCTTTTAAATTCTTCTTTGCATGGCTCAACTCTTGTCACGACCCGATTTCCCCTTCGAAGGCATTGTGACAGCACCTAGTCTCGACGACTAGGTAAGCCTAATCGCGGAAAAACACATATTAAATAAAAGCAATAGAAATAAGACGAAATAAGTGAGTCTACAATGAAAAACCTCGCCACATGGCGCATACAAAATACAACTTTTCCCAAAACCCGGAACATCTATCTCAAAATAGCTCTATACAACGAGAGGGAATTTACATGCAAAGGAAATCAATCTAAATCTGGAGTGGAAGGTGACTCTAAGGACTCCAGGGACGCGGCAGAATCACCTTACGGTCTCCTAAAGCTGCTGCTCGGACCCCTAGCCACGAAATTGAGCGATGGTACCTGGATCTGCACACGAAAAACATGTGCAGGAAAGGGCATGAGTACACCACAAATTGGTACCCAGTAAGTACCAAGCCTAACCCCAGTCGAGTAGTGACGAGGTCAGGTTAAGGCTCTATTGGACTTTTATAGTAAAACAATATAAAAATAATGTGAACAGAGAGGTATAACAGGCTGAGGCAAATCAGTAGAAACAATGAGCAAAAAGGAAATAATAACAGGGAGCCCTCGGCTCAGCACAACATGTATCACAATAATAAGTATGCAATGCACTACATGGGGAAAGCTCCCCGAATCTCGTCTGTAGTCCCAATTTAAATATGTAATGCAGTATAGGGGGAAAGCTCCCAGAATCTCGTCCGTAGTCCCAATTTAAATAAGCTATGCAGTACAGGGGGAAAGCTCCCGGAATCTCGTCTGTAGTCCCAATTTAAATATGCAATGCAGTACAGGGGAAAGCTCTCGGAATCTCGTCCGTAGTCCCAATTTAAATATGCAATGCAGCACAAATACAAGATACAATTTTTATTTAAAAACAGTTCAGGAAAATCACAGGCAAAATATGGATAAACTACCTAAGTATGGTACATATAATAATAACTAGGGAAAAATTCAAGTAAAACAGGTAGGCATGCTATTTCCTAATCTAAAATACATAGTCGATACAGGAATCAATGAAATAGGAGTGAAATGATTTAAGTCATGGAGGAAAAATGGAGTTTTTGCAACAATGGCCCGTGTACGTACACGTCATCTCACGCACATGGCGCCCAGTCAACATGAACATTATTAAAACGGCCTAGGGGAAGTCCCCAACACGGAGTTAGGCAAGCCACTTACCTTGACTGCGCTACTCAACTTGAAACCACGCTCTTGCCACGAGTATCCGACTCCGAATGGCCCAAATCCATTCAATTCGATTGCATAATGTAAATAACACTTTAAGGAATCAAAATAGCTAATAAATTCGACACTAATACGCGAATTTAGGAAAACCGCCCAAAAAGCGCCCCGGCCCACGTCTCGGAAACGAGTGAAAGTTACAAATTTAGAACACCCATTCACTCAAGAACTCATTCAAAACAAGAATCATCGAAAACCGAAGACAAAATCCTATTAAATTCTCGGATTTTCTATTTAGGGAAACTTTTTCCCATTTGCATGATTTTTCACCTAAATCCCTTAATTACATGGAAGAAATGGCCATAGATTAATGATATACAAAGCGAATAGGGTTAGGAATCGTTACCTATGAAGCTTATCCTCAAAACTCCCTCCAAATCGCCCACACCCGAGCTCCAATTGATTTTGAAGTTATGAAATTCAAGCCCTCGAATCTGATATAACTGCCTAGCGATTTTCGCACCTGCGCCCCTTGGACCGCATCTGCGGTCTCGCACCTGCGGAAATTCCATCGCAGGTGCGAAAACCCACTAAAAGGCCTGGGGCCGCACATGCGGTCAATTGGCCGCATCTGCAGTTCTGCATCTTCGCAAAACCAACCGCACTTGCGAGGACGGGGTGATTTGGCCAAGTACACCATAACCAGCAATGCTTCAGCTGTTCTTCCAAGTTCTAAATTCACCCGTTGAGCATCCGAAACATCCCCGAGGCCCCCGGGACCTCAACCAAACTTACCAACCAGTCCTAATACCTTATGTAAACTTAGCCAGGCCTCCAAAACACATCACATAACACCAAAATCACCAATTATACAAGGATACAAGCCTAAGAACTTATGAAATTTCCAAAATCTACAACCGATGCCGAAACACATCAAAACTAGTCCGAATGACCTCAAATTTCACACACCGGTCACAAATGATACAATTCACCTACAGCCACTCTCGAAATTCCATTCCGAGCCCGATATCAAAATTTCACTTATCGGCCGAAATCGCCGAAATTCTAACTTTCGCCAATTCAAGCCTAAATCTACTATAGACCTCAAAAGCAAACACCGGACAATCTCCTAACTCCTAAATCACCCAACAGAGATAACGGAGTCGGCGGAATCCCACTCGGGACCCGTCTTCCCACAGTTCCAACTATGGTCCGATTTTCTAAAGCATAAACCCACATAGAAGGACTATGTGTCCAAAAACTCTATGAATTTCACCACTCAATGTTCCAAAATGTCCCAAAAGCATAAATAGACATGGGGAAAGCAGTTATTAGGGGATCGGGTCACTAACTCTCAAAACGTCCTATCGGGTCACTACATTCTCCCCCTTTTAAGAAAATCGTTAGCCCTCGAACGAGTATAGAGACATACCTGAAGCTGTGAAAAGATGAGGGTACTGACTGCGCATATCCTGCTCGGTCTCCCAAGTCGCCTCCTCGACTTGCTGACCCCTCCACTGAACCTTTACTAACGCAATATCATTTGACCTGAGCTTCCTGACCTGTCTATCCAATATGGCTACTGGCTCCTCAACATATGACAAATCCTTGTCTAATTGGACTGAACTGAAATCCCAAACATGAGTCGGGTCACCATGATACTTCCGGAGCATGGAGACGTGGAATACCGGATGATCCCCTACTAGGTTGGGAGGTAGGGCTAGCTCATAAGCAACCTCCCCAACACGTCACAACACCTCAAAAGGGACATAAGTGTCAGACTCAGCTTGCCCTTCTTCCCGAACCTCATGACGCCCTTCATAGGCGATAGCCGAAGCAAAACCCGATCACCAGCCATAAATGCCAAATCACGAACCTTCTGATCCGCATAACTCTTCTGCCTGGACTGAGCTGCGCGAATCTCTCCTGCATCATCTTCATCTTGTCCAGGACGTCCTTGACCAAATTTGTACCCAACAATCGGGCCTCGGCCGGCTCAAACCATCCCACTAGGGACCGGCACCGTCTACCATACAAAGCCTCATACGGCGCCATCTGAATGCTGGACTGGTAGCTTTTATAATAATCAAACTCTAAAGTGGAAAGTATCGGTCCCATGACCCTCCGAAATCCATCACACAAGCACGGATATGATCACACAAGCACGGAGCATATCCTAAAGAATTTGAATCGTGCACTCGGACTGCCCGTCCGTCTGAGGGTGAAAGGTTGTACTCAACTCTACTCTGGTGCCCAGCTCCTGCTGAACAGCTCTCCAGAACCGTGAAGTGAATTGTGTACCTCTGTCTGAAATGATAGATACTGTAATACCGTGGAGGCGAACAATCTCTCTAATATAAATCTCCGCCAACCTCTCGGAGGAGTATGTAGTCAACACAAGAATGAAACGGGCTGACTTAGTCAGTCGATCCACAATCACCCAAATAGCATCGAACTTCTTAAAAGTCCGAAGAAGTCCAACCACGAAGTCCATGGTGATCCACTCCCATTTCTACTCTGGAAGCTCAATTTGCTGAAGTAACCCTCCCGGTCTCTAATGCTCATATTTGACTTGCTGAAAGTTGAGACACTTGGCCACAAACTCCACTATATCATTTTTCATCCTTCTCCACCAATAGTGTTGTCTAAGATCCTGGTACCTCTTCGAGGTACCCGGATGAATTGAATACCGCGAGCTATGGGCCTCCTCCTGAATCAACTCCCGAAGCCCATCCACATTGGGCACACAGATCCGACCCTGCATCCTCATCACACCGTCATCTCCTATAGTCACATCCCTGGCGTCACCTCGCCGAACCCTATCCTGAAGAACAAGAAGGTGGGGATGATCATACTGGTGTCTCGAATGCGGTCATAAAGAGAAGACCAATCCACCACACAAGCTAAAACCCGGCAAGGCTCCGAAAGTTCAACCTCATGAACTGACTGGCTAAAGACTGAATATCTAAGGCTAAGGGCCTCTCAACTACCAGAAGATATGTCAAACTGCCCAAACTCTCCGCCCGGCGACTCAAGGCGTCGGCCATCACATTGACCTTCCCCGGGTGGTATAATATAGTGATTTCATAGTCCTTTTGCAACTCCAACCATATCCACTGGCGCAAATTGAGGTCTTTCTGCTTGAATATGTGCTGCAAACTCCGGTGATCGATGAAAATCTCACAGGGAACACCGTATAAATAATGACGCCATATCTTCAGGGCGTGAACAATCGCTTCCAACTCGAGATCATGAACTGGATAGTTCTTTTCATGCACCTTCAAATGTCTGGATGCCTAGGAAGTCACCCTACCGTCCTGCAGCAACACAACTTCGAGGCCAATCCTTGAAGCATCACAATAAACGGTATAGGACCCTGATCCTGTAGGCAATACCAACACTGGGGCTGAAGTCAGGGCTATCTTAAGCTTTTGAAAGCTCTCCTCATACTCCTCAGTCCACCTAAACGGAGAACCCTTTTGAGTCAACGTGCTCATCGTTGTTTCAATAGATTAAAAACTCTCCACAAAACGGCAATAGCACCCAGCAAAACCAAGGAAACTGCGGATCTCTGTAGCGGATGACGGCCTAGGCCAACTCTGCACCACCTCCACCTTCTTCGGATCTACCTTGATCCTATACCAAGACAATATGTGTCCCAAGAATGCCATTGAGTCAAGCCAGAACTCACATTTAGAGAATTTAGCATACAATATCTTCTCCCTCAAAGTCTGAAGCACAATCCTCAAGTATTGCTTATGATCTTCCCGTGATCGGGAATACACCAAGATGTCGTCAATAAATACAATAACGAAGGAATCAAGATAAGGATGGAACACACTATGCATCAAATGCATAAGAGTTGTTGGGACATTGGTCAGCCCAAATAACATAACAAGAAACTCATAGTGGCCATATCTGGTCCTGAAGGCAGTCTTCGGGATATCCGGCTCCCTAATCTTCTACTGATGATAGCCAGAACGCAGGTCAATCTTGGAGAATACTCTGGAACCCAGTAGCTGGTCGAATAAATCATCAATGCGAGGCAAAGGATACATGTTCTTCATGGTGACCTTGTTCAATTGTCAATAATCAATACACATACGCATAGAACCATCCTTTTTCTTCACAAACAATACTGGAGAACCCCAAGGTGATACACTAGGTCTAATGAAATCCTTATCAAGCAACTCATGTAACTGCTCCTTCAACTCAAGAGGAGTCAAATGGTAAGGAGGGATAGAAATGGATTGAGTGCCCGGCACCAAATCAATGCTGAAGTCAATATCTCTGTCGGGTGGCATACCCTGAAGGTCAGCTGGGAATACATCAGGAAAGTCCCTCACTACTGGAACTGACTCAACTAGAACGGTATCAACACTAGCATCTCTCACATAGTCCAAGTACGCATCACACCCCTTCTCAACTATCCGTTGAGCCTTAAGAAATGAAATGACCCTCCGGGAAGTATACTCTAAGGTACCTCTCCACTCAAGCCTCGGCAAGCCTAGCATAGCCAGCGTCAAGGTCTTAGCGTGACAATCAAGAATAGAATAATGGGGCGACAACTAGTCCATGCCCATGATAACATCGAAATCTACCATGCTGAGTAATACTAAATCAGCCCTGGTCTCAAAACCACTAAGAAAAATCAAACACGACCGATATACACGGTCCACAACTAGAGAATCTCCCATAGGAGTAGATACATAGACAGGGGAACTCAAAGTACCTCGAGATATCCCCAAATGTGGAGCGAAATAAGAGGACACATATGAATACGTAGAGCCTGGATCAAATAATACTGATGCATCCCTATGGCAAATAGGGACAATACCTGTGATGACTAAGTCTGAAGTAACAGCCTCAGAACGGGCTGGAAGGGCATAGTATCTGGCCTGGCCTCCCCCTCTAGGGAGACCTCTACCTCCCCGACCCCCACCTCGAGCTAGTTGAGGAGGTGGGGTGGCAGCTGGGGATGGAAGAATAGCCGGAGGACCCGGGGGAGCACGTGGAGGCTGATAAGACTGTGGAGGCGCACCCCTCCTGGCCTTGAAACAATCTCTAATCAAGTGATGAGTGTCACCACACTCAAAACAACCCCTCGGAAGATGCTGCGGCTGAGACAAAATAGAAGCTGGCTTGCTGGGTTGGCCGGAAATAGCACCTCTAACTGGAGGCATACTGGATATTGGCGGTGCATAATAGAACTCCTGAGGTCTAGAAAGAGCTGGAATTGGCTGCTGGAAGGGATGAATGAACAGGGCGGCCTACAAAGCCCCTACCGTGCCGCGCTGCTGGTACACGAGCTCCTGAAAAATGGCCAGTCTCTCGAGACCTCTTGGCCTCCCTCTCCTCTCTGTCCTGGGCGAACATGCCATCTACTCTCCTGGCAATACTAATTGCCTGTTGGTAAGTGATATCAATCTCCAACTCTCTGGCCATACTACTCTGAATACTAGGATGGAGTCCCTCGATGAAGCAGCGAACCCGCTCTCTGATTGTGGCAACCAAGGCTGGGGCATGCTGAGCTAACTCACTTAAACAGACTGCATACTCCAACACAGTCATAGAACCCTGGCGCAACTGCTCAAACTTCGTGTGCCAAGTATCCCTGAAGCTCTTAGGGACATACTCTCACAAAAACATCTCTGAAAACTGAGTCCAAGTGAGTGAGGCTGCCTCGTTCGGACTACTCAGCTCATAGGCCCTCCACCACTGATATGCTGCTCCCCTCAGCTGGAAAGCGGTGAAAGAAACCCCACTGGTCTCCACAATACCCATAGTGCGGAGAATATGATGACACTCCTCAAGAAATCCCAGAGCGTCATCTGAAGCTAGTATGCTGAAAGTAGTTGTGCGGTACTTCTTGTACCTCTCGAGTCTGAGCTGCTCAGCATCAAAAGCCGCTGCCCTAGCATCATTCTAAACTGGAGCCGCTAGGGTCATAGGAATATACTCTGGGGCCTGATCAACCTGGCCTCTCTGATCAAGAGTGTGGGCTGCAGGAGTCTGTGCCCCTCCCCCGACCTGAGATGTAGCGGGAGCTATCGAAAATAGTCCAGCATGCGCCAGAGTAGTGAACATGCTCATGAACTGAGCGAAGATCTCCTGTAAGGCTCGAGAATCAATAGGGACCTCCTATGCCGTCTCTACCACTGGGTCTGCCATAGAAACCTGGAACTCACTCAAACTATCTGAAATGCGTCTAAAACGTACCTCGTGCCCCCAGGGCTCTACACCTAACATCTACAAAAGTACATAAACATCATATGAACTCACTTGCTCGATCAAATCATCAAGACAATATTTGAAACAACGAATTGGACACCAAAACACTTAATGAAACTCAAGAATTCTTAGAAACATAATCATGCGTGTGATTCCTATCAAACCAACTTGGAATGACACAAAAATTTTCACACAAGTTATAATTGAGAAAACAGACCTACCCCAAGTCCCAAAACCTAATTTCAAACCCAATAGCCATAAAGGTAACCTGCGATCAAACTTAATATATTTCTAAACCATTAAATTGACAAGTTTAGCCCATATGAGTCAAGATCTTCTAGAAATACCCGAAATGCAAATTCGGTCATGCGCTCGGGTCCAAAATCAATGTACAAGCCTATTGGAACCATCAAATACCATTGTGGTGTTAACTCTTCCAACTTAAAGCTTCATAGTTCATGATCATTCTTCCAATTCAATTCTGAACCACTCGAAAATCAAAACCAACGAGACACGCAAGTCATAATACAACTTATAAAGCTACTCGTGACCTCAGACCACCAAACTGAAGGCAAATGCTCAATACGACCGGTCGTGCCGGTACATCAATAAAAGTTAACTCCGAACCCGCTTGGTCGAAGTCCAAGATTCGAAACAAATACTGATTACCCGTTTATACCCGAGCCTAGTTATGTGAGTTGTTTTACAATATGACCTTAATTTAAGGTCTAAATCTCAATTTTACAAAATTCCTAAATTCTACCCAAACCCCCTAATTTATACCTTGGAATTCACAGATTTTATGATGAAATTCATGGAAAAGTAATTGATGTTTTTTAAAAACTAGTTAAAGTTAATTACCAATAAATTTCGGAAGAACATCCTCATCAAACATCGCCTCTAGAGTGCTTATGGTTGAAAAATGATGTAAAATGAGCTAAGTCCCGACTTTTCCATCTTCTATGCACTTGCAGACGTCACAATTGCGAACTCTTATTTGCAATTTCAATGTCTGCAAATGTAAAACACTCATCGCAAATGTGATCAGTGCATCAGGCCCTCAAAAATCGCAAATGCAACATATCACATGCAAATGTGAATATCCCCTCCATGACAAATGCGAGTGATGGTTCTCAAATGTGAAGCTATTCTCACAATACACTATGTCAGAAGTGCGACTATGAGATCGCAAATGCGATCAAGCTACATGCGCAAAAGCGAACTCTGCTTCGCAAATGCAAAGTTCCAGCTCACAGCCCATGTTCACATTTGTGAGCCTGACATCATAAATGCAAGACTCACAATTTCGATCAGGTTCTCGCAAATGGGGGACTTTCAACTTTGCACTAGTAACCGCGGAGCACCGGCAGTTCCAAACTCATTTATAACATATCCAAAACTCACCTGAACTCCTCAAGCTCCAAGAAAAACATGCACACAATTATAGTAATATCATACAAACTTTTTAGATACCTCAAATAACCAAAGTAACATTAAATAACAACAATCGATCATCAAAACTCAAGATTTCAACTTATAAACTCAACTTTCATAATCTTTTAGAAAATGCGCCAAAAAGCGCTTGGGTCACTCGGGACCCCAACCAAACATGCGTACAAGTCCAAGAATATTATATGAACCTTCAAAAATTATCAAAATACCGATCCGAGGTCGTCTACCAAAAATGGTTACCGTGGTCAACTCAAACCTCATTTCAAGTCAAAAATTACTTTGTCTTCAAACTTTTACGTAAAAGTTTTCTGAAAATGATATGAATCATGCATGCAACCAATAAATATTAAATGAAGCTATTAGAGATCTTGAAACACAAAAACTATTGCTAGTATACAAAACAACCTATCGGGTCATCACAGTTGTTCCATTCGCAAGCCTTGAAGTCCCTTTCCTTATTTGATGTTAACATTGTTTAGTCTTCTAGACAATATTATATTTGATTCAGACCATGTATTTACTTATTCTATAAAGCTCATGTACTCGGTGACACCAGGTCGTGGGATGGTTGTAGTTGTATTTTGGCTATTCCTTTTTAGTTATTTATGATTATTCTGCTGTTAAGACTATATCTTATTATTGTTGAAGTTTATTTTCGCATGTAAACTGATGGCTTGCGTAGCAAGTGGTGTTGGATGTCTTCACGGATTTGGTAGGATTTTTGGATTATTATTTCATTTTAATTGACTTGCATACTTGACCATTTAGGAATAATTAGCAACCTAGTAACCTACAACCTTTTACAACTTAATATTCTCTCACATAGTTTAAAATATGATCAGGAATCATATTTGTGGACCTCGAAGAGTGATTAACACCTTCACTTCGAGGGAAATTGAACCCTCCCAATCTTTTGTGACATGGATTGGTTTAACGGATTATTTTCAAATATGTGCCTTAACGCACCTTAAAATTCTTAGGTGGTGACTCCTCCATTTTAATACCTATTTAAAAGAGTTGTCAAATATTGAAAATAACTTTTGTAAGAAAATGAAGTGCGACAAAAATCTGAAAACACTTCAAACAACATCAAAATAGAGAATTATGGATTAAACAAAAATCTTCAAACTTGCTTAAGTTCACATTTTCTAGCTTTCGACTAGAAGTGCTGAATTAGCCCAGCCACCCGAGACCCGAATGTTACACCCCATATTTTTGTACTTGAAAGTACATCGTAAGTCAATTGATGTAATCTTGGAAATGAGATTCTATTTGAAAGTATATAAAGTGATTTAATTTTGTTACACCCGGTACTTCAGACGTCACTGTCATTATATGATTATCTAATGTAATCTCAAAAAGGACAAAATCCTTTTATAAGGATAAGAAATGTTTACCGAAGTCTTAAGTAAGTTAAGATGAATATGAGACTTGTTAATCATGACTTAAATGAGTTTAAATTCATGATATGACTATATATGATGTTTGTATATGAAGTATAATTTTTGGGCAAAATCAGATTTAAGTTGCGGAACCGACTAAGGATTTGTTTTGTAATGAAGCGTTTTGAACAATACATTTCATGTTTTATATGAGGTATTTTGGGGAATATCATATACCAAATAAAGGTCTTGGAACCTATTTTCAAAATATCAAAACCATTTATTCATACTACATTGGGATAGAGATATATGGATTTCTAAAATAGGGTGGTCAAGTCACGTCGTCGCACTTCGGAGAAATTGGCAGGTTTATAGGCCAGGTTGCGACGATGTTTTCTCATAATATATTTAGATTTACAGGTATATATTTATATTTAATTAAATAACCATGTGTCTAGTTTCTAGCACTTAAAACCGTTTGTCAATACGATATCGGAGTAGAAAGATACAAGTGTCCGAAGTTACACTGCTCAAGCTTCCAAACAGGCAACTTACCCACATGCTTGGAGAATTGAGGCGGTGGGCTTATAAGTGGTATTTTCCCCTTATATATCATCAAAAATAGAGAGATTACTAACACCAAAACACTATCAAGATCTCCAAGAATAGGTCCAAGATCCCATGAACCCAACTCAAGGGAAATCAACTCAAATCATCATTAAATGTGTTAAAGACTACAAGAGAATGCTTCTATGGTATTGTGGTATGATTGAGGGCTATTGTGAGCTAAGTTGAGATAGGGTTTCGTGTTGTATCTGTTTTCCAAGGTATGTATAACATCTCCTTGATTTTCTCTAAGGTTAATCTTGAGTTGATTGTGTTGTTTGAGTGAAACCCCATAAGATATCACTTGAAAGAACAAGGGATATGGTTGTCTTTTTGGTTGGACTGTTTTGTCGCTAAATATATGGTTGGTGGTTTCTGAAAATTGTGAGAAATAATTTAATAGTATTGTGGCTGCTGTTATTAAGCTTTTCCAAGTGTTAATTAAGTTGATTGAAGAAGAAAAGATGAAAAACAAGTGATTGACGATAAAAATCAAGGTGCTAGACGTATGATGCTAATTTGGAAGGCAATTTGTGGATGTATTAAAGAAATAATATGGTACATATAAGTATGAGTTTCTGAAGTTTGTAAAATAATTTATGAAATGAGAGTTGGATTCAATTTATATTCAATTTATATCATGTTATGCGTAAAAACTATCTTGTCACTCAATATGATTGTTAAGATAATCGGAGAAACACATATTGGGTTATATTGTTGTTGTTGCAATTGTTGGTTATAGTTGTTGTTGTTGCGATGTTGATGACTCTTGATGGTATTTGGGATGTATTAAAAATAGGGGATTTGCTGCCCGATTTTTCTTAAACCACACGACTAGCCAAATACGATGGTATGACATTATATGTTAACGACAATATCGTTTCACTTGTTATATATGCAAGAAGTAGTGTTGAGTTTGATTGAGTAATAAGGAAGAGATCATACAAGTATGCTAAGGCTATCCCTTATTTTCTTTTTCTATGATCCATATGATACAACAAAACGAGCAAGCACACAAGTTTCACAAATGATTCTATTCTTAGAAGTATTAGGGTTGCCAATGTTCTTGATTCCCATATGTCCTACTATCATATCATCTGTTCATCGGTCTCATGCATTCCGAGAGATATTATTGACTTACTTCTTATGCATTGCATTCATTTATACATGTATATTGACCCATGATAAAATTTTGTTATATGCGCGTATATTATATGTATATGTGGTATGGAGAAATATTGATTTTTAAAGTAGGGTCGCCAAGTCACGTCGCCGCACTTTCGAGAAACTGGAAGATCAATAGGCCAGGTTGAGACGCAGTTTTATCCCAATCTACTAAGAGTTACAGGGAGATATTTATATTTAGTTAAAACCCCATGTGTCTAGTTTCTAATGCTGAAAATTGTTTGTCAATATGATATTGGAGTACAAAGATACAAGTGTCTGAAGTTGCATTGCTCAGGCTGCCAAGCAGGCAGCTTACCCACCTGCTTGGAGAATTGAGGCGGTCGTATTATAAGTGGTCTTATGTCACGACCCAAACCGCAGGGCTACGATGGTCACCCGGTACTTTACTCAACCGAGTACCAACATAACATATTTTTCTTATCGTACTATCATGCGTAAATATGCCAAAAGGGTCGAAATAAAACATAAGGGAATCCTAGACATAGGACGACCTAACATGATATAGAAACTTATACATGTGACATACGGGCCTATAAGGCTGATATGATCATTTGTAAACTCAAAACATAGGCCGACAAGGCCATACAAGCATCCATATACCTGACATCTGTCTACAAGCCTTTAAGAGTACATAAACATCATAAAGGTCGGGACAGGGGCCCCCCATACCAATCAATACATGTCCAAATCATAATGATCAAATAGGCAACTCTAGAGAAACTAGAGTGCACCAACACTTTTCGATGAGCTGATAGCCTACAAGGAGGACTTTCAACTTGTCTATCAGGACCTGCAGGCATGAAACGAAACGTCCCCAGTAATAAAGGACGTCAGTAAGATAAAGTACTGATTATGTAAGGCAGAAAAACATAAATAAGAATATTAATGTTAAGAGAGATGTAAGAGATACAACATGTAGCATCTGTATGCCTCTGAGAGATAGTGACATGCAATGCATGATACATATATATACATAATCTCTTAAAAACATATGCCTCTGTGGGTATCATCATCATCATATCATACCCGGCCTCAAAGAAGAGTCAGTAAAAACGTACCCGGCCATCATAAGGCTCGTTATAATCGTAGACGGCCACCTGGAGCTCAGTAAACCCAACTAATCAGTGATTGCACAATAGGTGTTGTACCTGGAAAACTATAGCGCGATTCGGTGGAGTAAAGTAGATACATATATAAAGCATGTCGGACTCATGTAATCACGCTCTAAACCTTTCAGTGTGACGTAAGGTCATTTCACCTTCGATTAACATTATAGACGTCATAACATCAATATGAACTTCACTAGAATTTCAAGTATAATACATACTTTCTTAGGATAACTTTATAAGAAAAGAATAACATGAACAACCTTAGTTGTTAGGATTAGATTCGTTATGAAATAGCATCTCGTGTACGTTCGTTTCACTTTAGATCATGCCAAAAGAAAGAAGGAAGTTCCTTAACATACCTTAACCACATTGAGTCCTTGATACCTTCCAAGGAACTCTTCAAACAAGTCAACTCAATCTATCATATCATAAGGAGATTCAAAATCAGTGTTGACAAAAGGCTAAGTCTGTAAGTTAAGCTAGTAGCTCGTTTACGTAAATTCGGGCAGCATCTCCCTTGTAACAATGGCCTTCTACAATACCATATACCAACAAAAACAGCTATATAAATCCAGCAACATATAATTATCAATAACAAGACAGTGTATAACAACTACAAGTCACAACTACTTCACGACGAGCGGCAAGCTCCGATTGGAATCTGTACAGCCCATATCACCCTTATAGACTTCTTACATTAACTTAAAAGACACATTAACATGACAATGAAGTAATTCATCAATGATTCCATCCTTATACCATATATTTATAACAAAGGAAATAATCCACAACTCCAATTATCTTCGATTAGCAACTTTATTCACTAGTTCATGTTCAGTCCATCCATTTAACTTAATCAACATCAAGATAACCTTAAGCACATGCAAGAACACAACAAAAATACCTCCTACAGTAACTTCAAGTCAAAATCCAAGTTATATTTAGCTTACAACACCCTCAATGGAAATACAACATTATAGAAGTGACTTAAGCTAATCCAAGTAGTATCTTGTAGATTATCATCCTAACAACTTAACCAACATACAAGAAAGATTAATAACAACTAGTAGGCTATTACACTCATCTTAGCCAGTATCAAAAAAAAATTTCATCCAAACACATCCAACAACTATCCTCAATGACAACACAACCTCAAAGAGGTGTTGTTCTTCACTAGAACTAACTTTTGATGTAAAAATATGGCGTAATCCATTTGCAAGGCTTGAAATAACCTAGGGTTGATGTGAAAACCTTGGGTAAGTATTTTACATAACTTAAAACACTTAAAACAACCTCCCACACGAGATGTAACCACCCAAAAATCAGCAACAAGTAGAAGAACAAGAAACTTACTAGCACGACTGGATTCCCGACACTTCAATTGTGTTGTTTACCCTTTGTTTGGGTCTTGCATCACGAGATAAACTTAAGAGATAGTTTTTATGGTTATAAGGTCCGAATATACTAAAAAATAATGACTAATAACGGGTTCGAGGCATCTTATATATATCCATATATCTTAAACCACCTATGTAGGCCCCATAGAGAGTTGTTTGGCGCAGCCTCGTGAAAATGCGAATATATCTCTACTTTAAGATCGTATCGATGAACGGTTTAATGATTTAATAACTGGACTCATAGATCTTTAATTTTTTGGGTATATCACCTCATAATTCCAAATAAATTGGGAGAAAATATTAGTAACCTTTGACCTAAAGTTTAAGTAAAATTATGAACGTAAGTTGCGACAACTTCTGTCGACTTTTGTTGTACTACTTGCTTGACTTAAAAATGTAACACACAACTATCATAAGACTAAAATAACTCATAACATAATCTCCTTATCATGTTTAGCACTCTAGTATCAACCCAGAAGTTCATGTTATAACATTCCAGATATGTCGACTTTCGAAGAAACTTATTTTCTTCAATTGGTTTAGCTTCTAAGCCTTCCAACCCTCTTGTTACTTGAATTCCATGATCTTAAATATTTGAAACTTCCAAGTTAACATGATTAACTTACTTTATGTACTTTCAAAGGAGATATCATTTCTGAGCTTAAATCAATTGACTTACGATGTAATCTCACGTACGAAAATATGTGGTGTAACATCATCCCCCCTTTGGAACATCCGTCCTCGGATGTTGACTGATGCACTTGTCTGTGTTTTAAACAATAGATTTTACGAATACTTTAATATTGTATTTTCCATATAGGGAGCTATTCGGTGAATTAATCAAAAGGTTAGGGCATTCCCCCTGTTTAGGACTCTTCTACACACCACGACTTGTGGTCGAAATTCTTCCAATCTCGTAACGGTTTCTACCATATTTCATGTAGTTTGTACAATTGTGATTGTATGTGCGCCTATGTGAATCTTTTCTCATTTTTTCCTCCAACTTTTAGCCAATCTACAGGCCTCTATTTGGGAACATATACAAAACTCGACAAGCTATCCCTTTGGGCATCTATAGGTGTACTGAAGTTCTTTTCACTTGGTACTTTGTCGAACTTACGACAATTGATATATCTTGTTTCATAGCCTCGTTTATCTATCCTTATGTATTTACTACATCTAGGTGGATCATACTAGTTACATTGCATGTTTTCATATGTAAAAGTACTCTATAAGTAAATTGATGGAAGCTCGAAAATGCGATATTACATCCCGCATTTTCGTGTGTTAATGTTTCGTCGTAAGTTAATCGATGTAAGTTTGGAAATGGGATTATTTTGAGATTATAAGCATTATGGTATTTCAAACAAAATAATGGGTAACTTTGTGAAGGTGAGAGGGCAAGCAAATCGAAGAAAATGAATTTCGTCGAAGTTCGACAATTTGGGATAAAATACGGCCCGAGCTAAAATACCCGGTATTTATGGACAAGTACCATATAAGGTATCACATGGTCATGATAGTAAGGTGTATAAAGTGTATTAAAAGTGAGTAGTATTTTACGTAAATTTAGATAATTCTTAATTATATGAATAATTGATTAATTATTAGATTTGTGGATAAGTATTTAAGTAAAACTTCATGGGTAATTATAAGGGGACAACTATACACGTGGGGTATGTAAGTGTGGAAACAAATTGCCAACAATCTTATGCCTAAGGAGGTGGTGACACTACTACATCCATATCTCATTTTAGATGTAAAGATATAATTAAGAAGGCATTTATTAGTTCACAAAGTGAAAAGGCATAATTCCAATCTTTGAAATTACAAAGATACGGATGAAAGCTTCAGCAAAAGTAACAACAAGATTATGATCAAATTCATTTTTTGGCAAGGAATATACAGTAAGGAAAACTAACAATTATAGGTAACGGAATTTTTGAAGTTCATATGAGACCTCATGCTACTGTAGTGACGGCAGTCTTAGATTTCCAAAGAAATTCATACGAAGTTGCACTTCATAATAACAACGGGATTTTTCAACTCTAGGGGAGTACGGTGCAATCCTTCTCAAGAATACCATATGGATTTTTTCCTACTCTAGGTATGTTAAGGCTATCCCTTCTTTATTTTGGCATGATCTATACGACACAAACGAAACGAGCAAATGCAAAATTTCCATAAATGACTCTATTCATTGAAATACTAGAGATGCTTACGTTCTTGATTCCCCATGTGTCATATTATTCTATCATCTGTTCATGGATCTTGAAAATACGTAAGTAGATAAAATTTATTTCATGATACTAATCAGAGGCATAATGGTCTTATGATGTTCCGGACGATTTTATTGGCGTACTTCTCATGCATTGTGTATATGGTTAAAATCAGAGAGCCCGAATTTATGATCATTACGGCACCTAGAAGGCTCGAGGGCTCGAGTTTTGGCATCAAGGGGGCATGTTGAAGATCCTCGACCTCGAGGCAATGCAAATCGAAGACCAACATGGAAAGGTGGAAAATTCACAAAAGGCACGTGGTTAAAGCTGACCAAGTTCGCAAAATAGTACAGGCTCGTACCGTGGCATTAAATAGTTGTATCAGCCATCTGTCTTTGTAAGTATTACTCATGTACTATGTTGGGATTTCCCCTCATATATAAAGGGGACCCTTGTCTTTTTGTAGGACACATGATATTCAATACAAAAACAAAACATTCTCTACAATTGTTTCATTGATTTATTATCTCTCATTTATTGTGTTCATTAATTGTTCTTCGTTTATTACTCGTTATTGATAATAAAGAGGCCATCTTCGAGGCCTTCAATACTATTGTATCATTCTCAACAGCCCCCTGTCAAGCTCTTGAGCTCAACCTTGAGACCCCATCTCTCCACCGCTCGGTTTGCGTAATCTCGTTACCTTTCGTTCTTATCTCGTTTTTTCACTTCTCACTTAGCACCTACTGCCTAAATAACTGGTATTAAATATCTAGTTAAGCTAGTAGCTCGTTTACGTAAATTCGGGTAGCATCTCCCTTGTAACAACGGCCTTCTCCAATATAATATACCAACAAAAACAGCCAGAGAAATCCAGCAACATATAATTATCAATAACAAGACAGTGTATAACAACTACAAGTCACAACTACTTCATGACGAGCGGCAAGCTCCGATTGGAATCCGTATAGCCCATATCACCCCTTATAGACTTCTTACATTAACTTAAAAGAATCATTAACATGAACATGAAGTAATTCATCAATGATTCCATCCTTATACCATATATTTATAACAAAGAAAATAATCCACAACTCCAATTATCTTCGATTAGCAACTTTATTCACTAGTTCATGTCCAGTCCATCCATTTAACTTAATCAACATCAAGATAACCTTAAGCACATGCAAGAACACAATAAAAATACCTCCTACAGTAACTTCAAGTAAAAATCCAAGTTATATTTAGCTTACAACACCCTCAATGGAAATATAACATTATAGAAGTGACTTAAGCTAATCCAAGTAGTATCTTGTAGATTATCATCCTAACAAATTAACCAACATACAAGCAAGATTAATAACAACTAATAGGTTGTTACACTCATCTTAGCCAGTATCAAAAAAAAATTTCATCCAAACACATCCCACAACTATCCTCAATGACAACACAACCTCAAAGAGGTGTTGTTCTTCACTAGAACTAACTTTTGATGTTGAAATACGGTGTAATCCATTTGCAAGGATTGAAATGACCTAGGGTTGATTTGAAAACCTTGGGTAAGTATTTTACAAAACTTAAAACACTTAAACAACCTCCCACACGATCTGTAACCACCCAAAAATCAGCAACAAGTAGAAGAACAAGAAACTTACTAGCGTGACTGGATTCCCGACACTTTATTTGTGTTGTTTACCCTTTGTTTGGGTCTTGCATCATGAGATAAACTTGAGAGATAGTTTTTATGGTTATAATGTCAGAATATACTAAAAAATAATGACTAATAACGGGTTCGAGGCATCTTATATATATCCATATATCTTAAACCACCTATGTAGGCCCCATGGTGAGTTTCTTGGCGCAGCCTCGTGAAAATGCGAATATATCTCTAATTTAAGATCGTATCGATGAACGGTTTAATGATTTAATAACTAGACTCATAGATCTTCAATTTTTTGGGTATATCACCTCGTAATTCCAAATAAATTGGGAGAAAATATTAGTAACCTTTGATCTAAAGTTTAAGTAAAATTATGAACGTAAGTTGCGACAACTTTTGTGGACTTTGGTTGTACTACTCTCTTGACTTAAAAGTGTAATACACAACTATCATAAGACTAAAATAACTCATAACATAATCTCCTTATCGTGTTAAGCACTCTAGTATAACCCCAAAAGTTCATGTTATAACATTCCAGATATGTCAACTTTCGAAGAAACTTATTTTCTTCAATTGGTTTAGCTTCTAAGCCTTCCAACCCTCTTGTTACTTGAATTCCATTATCTTAAATATTTGAAACCTCCAAGTTAACATGATTAACTTAATTTATGTACTTTCAAAGACGATATCATTTCTAAGCTTAAATCAATTGACTTACGATGTAATCTCACGTACGAAAATATGTGGTGTAACATCATCCACCCTTTGGAACATCCGTCCTCGGATGTTGACTGATGCACTTATATGTGTTTTAAACAATAGATTTTACGAATACTTTAATATTGTATTTTCCATATAGGGAGCTATTCGGTGAATTAATCAAAAGGTTAGGGCATTCCCCCTGTTTAGGCCTCTTCTAAACACCACGACTTGTGGTCAAAATTCTTTCAATCTCGTAACGGTTTCTACCATATTTCATGTAGCTTGTACAATTGTGATTGTATGTGCGCCTATGTGACTCTTTTCTCCTTTTTTTCCTCCAACTTTTAGCCAATCTCCAGGCCTCTCTTTGGCAACATATACAAAACTCGACAAGCTATCCCTTTGGGCATCTATAGGTGTACTGAAGTTCTTTTCACTTGGTATTTTGTCGAACTTACGACAATTGATATATCTTGTTTCATAGCCTCGGTTATCTATCCTTATGTCTTTACTACATCTAGGTGGATCATACTTTACATCCCATGTTTTCATACGTAAAAGCACTCTATAGGTAAATTGATGGAAGCTCGAAAATGAGATATTACATCCCGCATTTTCGTGTGTTAAAGTTTCGTCGTAAGTTAATCGATGTATGTTTGGAAATGGGATTATTTTGAGATTATAAGCATTATGGTATTTCAAACAAAATAATGGGTAAATTTGTGAAGGTGAGAGGGCAAGCAAATCGAAGAAAATAAATTTCGTCGAAGTTCGACAATTTGGGATAAAATACGGCCCGAGCTAAAATACCCGGTATTTATGGACAAGTACCATATAAGGTATCACATGGTCATGATAGTAAGGTGTATAAAGTGTATTAAAAGTGAGTAGTATTTTATGTAAATTTTAGATAATTCTTAATTATGTGGATAATTGATTAATTATTAGATTTGTGGATAAGTATTTAAGTAAAACTTCTTGGGTAATTATAAGGGGACAACTATACACGTGGGGTATGTAAGTGTGGAAACAAATTGCCAACAATCTTATGCCTAAGGAGGTGGTGGCACTACTACATCCATATCTCATTTTGAATGTAAAGATATAATTAAGAAGGCATGTATTAGTTCACAAAGTGAAAAGGCATAATTCCAATCTTTGAAATTACAAAGATACGGATGAAAGCTTCAGCAAAAGTCACAACAAGATTATGATCAAATTCATTTTTTGGCAAGGAATATACAGTAAGGAAAACTAAAAATTATAGGTAACGGAATTTTTGAAGTTCATATGAGACCTCGTGCTACTGTAGTGACGGCACTCTTAGATTTCCAAATAAATTCATACGAAATTGCACTCCATAATAACAACGGGATTTTGCAACTCTAGGGGAGTACAGTGCAATACTTCTCAAGAATACCATATGGATTTTTTCCTACTCCAGGTATGTTAAGGCTATCCCTTCTTTATTTTGGCATGACCTATACGACACAAACGAAACGAGCAAATGCACAATTTTCATAAATGACTCTATTCATTGAAATACTAGAGATGCTTACGTTCTTGATTCCCCATGTGTCATATTATTGTATCGTCTGTTCATGGGTCTTAGAAAATATGTAAGTAGATAAAATTTATTTCATGATACTAATCAGAGGCATAATGGTCTTATGATGTTCCGGACGATTTTATTGACGTACTTCTCATGCATTGTGTATATGGCTAAAATCAGAGAGCCCGAATTTATGATCATTACGGCACCTAGAAGGCTCGAGGGCTCGAGTTTTGGAATCAAGGGGGCGTGTTGAAGATCCTCGACCTCTAGGCAATGCAAATCTAAGACCAACATGGAAAGGTGGGAAATCCACAAAAGGCACGTGGTTAAAGCTGACCAAGTTCGCAAAATAGTAGAGTCTCGTACTGTGGCATTAAATGGTTGTACCAGCCATCTGTCTTTGTAAGTATTACTCATGTACTATGTTGGGATTTCCCCTCATATATAAAGGGGACCCTTGTCTTTTTGTAGGACACATGATATTCAATACAAGAACAAGAACATTCTCTACAATTGTTTCATTGATTTATTGTCTCTCATTTATTGTGTTCATTAATTGTTCTTCATTTATTACTCGTTATTGATAATAAAGAGGCCATCTTAGAGGCCTTCAATACTATTGTATCATTCTCAACAGCCCCCTTTCAAGCTCTTGAGCTCAACCTTGAGACCCTATCTCTCCACTGCTCGGTTTGCATAATCTCGTTACTTTTCGTTCTTATCTCATTTTTTCACTTCTCACTTAGCACCTACTGCCTAAATAACTGGTATTAAAATAGATCACGTATTTTTAGAACCATAAAATAAAATATAATTGTAATTACCATTTTCAAGGTAAACACTTTGGCGCCCACCATGGGGCTAACAATAATAGTGATTGTTTTAGTGTTGGTTGACTAAAAACACAAGTTATTATTTACACTCTTTCTTGTCCAGGAATCTTCAATTTCAGGTCAGAAAATGTCTAACTCGGTGAATGCACACGAAAGCAACGGCCCTGAGGAACGGCGCAGCTTCTTCAGGTGCTGATGTACCACCGCAAAACCCTGAGGGGGCACCAATGCAAATCCCCATCGATGAAGACTCACACAATGCTCAACATGTCGATGTAAGCTCTCATACAGACGGGAGTGTGGGCGATGTAGACCAGCATGAAGAGCAGAGATCCCCCGCTCAAATGGAAAGGGAAGTTAGCCTCCATGTCATTTTTGAGATGATGCAGGCACAACAGGTGGCTATTGCTCAGCTACAAATCCATCAAAGAACTCCAAGCACAGCAACACAGGAAATGACTCCTCGAGTTGAACAAGCACCAGAAAGGTCGAGAAATAATGGGTCAGCAGCCAACCTCGCTATTATGAAGATGCTAGAAGAACTCACAAAGAGTATTGAATCAGGCGAAAAGAAGATAGAAGATAACAACAAAAAGGTGGAAACCTATAACTCGAGGGTTGATCAGATCCCTGGCGCACCCCTGATTCTGAAGGGTGTAGAATCAAAAAAGTTCGTGAAAAATCCATTTCCATCAAGTGCGGCTCCGAAGCCCATCAGGTATGAAATTCAGAATGCCCGATCTCCCAAAGTACAACGAGAACTCGAACCCTAATAAGCACATTACTGCTTACACTTGTGCTGTCAAAGGGAACGACCTAAGAGATGACGAGATTGAATCCATCTTATTGAAAAAATTTGGAGAAACGCTATCCAAAGGGGCCATGATGTGGTATTATAACCTGCCCCAAAACTCGATAGATTTATTTGCCATGATGGCATACTCTTTTCTAAAGGAACATGTCGGTGCCATCAATGTCTCTACGAGGAAGTCTGACATCTTCATAATCAAACACAGAGAGAATAACATGCTAAGGGAGTTTGTTTCCCTCTTCCAACTGGAACGGATGGAATTACCTCCGGTCTCCGACGATTGGGTATTACAAGCCTTCGCTCTGGGCTTAAATGAATGAAGCTCGATAGCTTCAAAGAAGTTGAAGCAAAACTGAATCGAGTATCCCGCCATAGTTTGAGCGGATGTACACAACCGGTATCAATTGAACATCAGAGTCGAGGATGACCAATTGGAAGCCCCCTCGGGCTCGGTGTATCCCAACACTCTCTTAGCAAAGAATCGAGGCTCCCAGAAAGAGAACCGAGGCAGAGCAAAGAAAGGTATCAACCGTATATAAAAAATCGGGGTAATATCCCGAGGCGTAACATACCTCGTAATGACCAAAGGATAGATCGAGGCTAGAATCCTCGGGGACTCTTGAACAAAGCAGGGTTCAACAGGCATGCAGGGTCGGCAGAGGCACCCTGGCTCTCTGAATACAACTCCAACATCGACATTTCAGACATCGTATCGACCATAAGTAAAATCAGGGACACCAGGTGGCCAAGACCCGTGCTATCAGATCCTTCGCAGAGGAACCCTAACTTGATATGTGAATATCACGGTACCCACGGTTATAGGACCGAGGATTGCATACATCTTTGAGAAGAGGTGGCCCGACTGATTAGCAAAGGGAACCGTTGAGAGTTCGTCAACGACTGAGCTAAAAACCAATTTCGGGAAAGAGAGGCGAACAAGAAAAATGAAACAGAAGAACCAAGGCACGTCATCCACATGATTATTGGTGGAGTCGACATCCATCAGTGACACATTTTCAAGCAAACAAAAGTATCCATCACTAGAGAAAAGTGAACACAGAGCTACATACCTGAAGACGCTCTTTCACTGAGCAAAGAGGACATCGAGACCTTGTCTCAACCTCACAATGACGCACCGATAATTTCTTTTCTTTTGAATAAATTTCAAATTAAACGTGTGCTCGTGGATCCAGGTAGCTCGGCCAACATAACTAGGTCGAGGGTGGTAGAGCAACTCAGATTGCTCGACCAAATCGTGTCCGCCTTTCGAGTCCTCAACGGATTCAACATGGTGAGCGAGACAATGAAAGGGGAAGTCATCCTCCCAGTTAACGTGGCCGGTACAATTCAAAATACCAAGTTTCATGTCATCGAAGGTGACATGAGATACAATGCATTTCTTGGAAGGCCATGGATTCATAGTATGAGGGCGGTGCCGAAAATCCTTCATCAAATGATGAAGTTTCATACGAAGGATGGAGTAAAAACAGTGTACGGAGAGTAGCACGCAGCAAAAGAAATGTTCACAGTGCACGATGTGTCACTGACACCTTCTATATCGAATGAGCCAAAAACTAGCAAATAACCGAGTAGCAATCACAAACTACATCCTCGGATGAACAAATAAAGGACTGTGTTGCGTCCTCGGAACGAATAACCAAAGCATATCGAGGCTTGAGCGCCACTATAGCTAAGGTACAACCCTCTCCCTCTTTCCTTCACATTTTACACTAACCTATGTGCAGGTGTTTGATTGAAAGGAACCAAAGCACCCTCCAACTCGAAGGCCTTAGGTTTTAAAGCATCTGTTGTGCTCTTTTTCCCTCACGTCGGATTTTGTCCCAAATGGGTTTTACCAACGAGATTTTTAACGAGGAAACATATATATGCTACCTAAGGAGAACTCACCAAGTATTCAAGGCTTCTCTTTGATCAACCTCGAATACTGAGGGGCATCCCCTCGGGAGATCACTGAAATTTGCTAAAGAGGGTCTCGACAGGAGAACAATGTACATGAACAAACGGTCGAATGAACAGTGTACACATAGAATAACCGAACCCTGGATGGCGAAAAAATTATACTTGTACCAAGTAATCGGAGAAGAATCTTTTATCATCTGAACACTTTGCACGTCAAAGAATTTTGCTATTTTCACAAGAAAACAGCCCCAGAGCCAGAAATTTCCCGAACACTCGGGGACTGACGCTAAAAACTCGAGGCCATAAGACGTCAGAGCCGGCAACTTCAAGCTCATATGCCCTCCACGAGGAAACATCAAAATCATACTGTCCTTGACTGTCAGCTCATCGAGCTGTCTAACCCGAAACCATAAGACCTCTGGGCCGGCAACTCCAAGTTTGTAAGCCCTCCATAAGCCAATATCAAAAGCATAAGCCCTCCATGAGTAAATATCAATGACATAAGCCCTCTATGAGGCAATATCAACTCTAACTCAAGGACTGTCCTCGATAGTCGGCTAACAACCGTAAGACCTCAGGGCTGGTAAGCTAAAACTCATAAGCACTCCATGAGGAAATATCAAAACTACAAGACCTAAAGCAAGGCATATACTAACTTGCAAGACCTTAAAAAGGCATAATACCAATATCAAACTCAAGGCTATATATCGAACTTGTAAGACCCCTAAAAAGGAATACCCTCGATATAGACGCTGAGGCTATCTCACTCGGAGACTAAAGGCTACGCCTAAACATGATGACCACCGTCATAATGCTCCGGCCAAACTAACGTGACTCGGAGACGTCCGACTATCCCCATAAAATCATAGGCCTCCAATTACTTCAAAAAAAACCGGTTAAAGGTCGTATCGACCTAACGCATAAGAGCCCAAGTCGCCAGCTACACTAAAGGTCGTACTGACCTAACGCATAAAAGCCCAAGCCGCCAGTTGCATTAAACGTCGCACTAACCCAAAGAGCCTCATGGACGATTTAAAAACCTAAGGGTCGATGAGCTCGAGTCGAAATCCGACTCGGAGATTGATCCCTAAACGGTTAACTAAAGTGCCTCATGGCCAAATGTGTAAGAGCCCAAGCCGCCAGCTACACTAAAGGTCGTACCGACCTAACGCGCAAGAGCCCAAGTCGCCAGCTGCATAAAAGGTCGTACCGACCCAAAGAGCCTCAGGGCCGATTTAAAAACCTAAGGGTCGATGAGCGCAAGTCGAAACCCGACTTGGAGACTAAGCCTTAGACGGTTAACTAAAGAGCCTTAGGGCCAAATGCGTAATAGTCCAAGTCACCAGATACATCAAAGGCCGTACCGACCCAATGCGTAAGAGCCCTTGGGCCAGCCTAAAGAAGCCTCAGGGCTAATTTATAACCCCGACGGTTTCATTTCAAAATCCAATTCATCGGGCTAATTATCGACAAGCAAAACAGATAGACCAAAAAATTTTATATATATATTTGTATTATGAATATACATTTACAACGCTCCCACATGAGTTTTATACAAAGAACAAGGAAGACAAATCTAAGTCCACTCTCGGGACCAGCTCCTTCAATGGACCCTTGGACCAACATTCATGGTGGCCTTCAATTATCAGCATCGGTTCAAAAAGAAAGGAAAAACTTGGCGTCGATCGCATCCGCCTCGGCCTTCTTTCTCTCTTCCGAGAGGTCAAAACCCCTAGCATGAATCTCTTTGAGGGTCTCCCTCTGAGACTTGCATCGGAAATACTCATTACCCCTCCTCTCTCTGTCAAAGGGTCCCCTCAGCCCGTCCTGAGCATCGACAGCATCTTTAAAATAAATTCTTATTGGCTTCTGCTTGAACTTCCGCAGCTTCAGCCCGGGCATCAACGACCTCGGCCTTATATTCAAAAGATCAATCTCGAGCTTGACAATCCTGCTTCTTTGAATAGAGCTACTTTCTCGAGCATTATGAAGTTGTACCTCGAGGGCAGAGGCCTTGGCCAAGGCATTCCTTTAGGTCATACCATGAACGCCTATCTGCTCCTTCAATGCATCGCGTTCGAAATTTGCTTGCCTGACTTCACCCCAAAGGCATTCCAGCGCTTCCGTTTTTCCCTATAACTGAAGCACCGAAACATTAGTTCTCAAAAACTGGAAAGAAAGCATGTACTCCTTCAGGATTAGGGTTACCTGATGCTCGAGATTTCCTTCATAGTTTTGACTTCAATGCATCTCTGATCGAAGATGTATCAACTCTTTCATTTTCTTATTGCAAAGAAGCCTAAGAGATTTCTCCTTACTCAAAGCTTCTCGCAACTTGGTCTCGCAACGAAGCAGCTCAAACTTGAGCTTATCAAGGGCCTATGAAAAAGAAGCTTCAGTTCAAAGGATGAAAATACATAGCTGAAAAAACAACAAAGTTAGCCAAAACTTACAACGGAGTAGAGCCGTTGATCCTCCTTGAAAGTTGAGCGTGCGTCTACTGTCCTGGTCCCGTCGACCCTAGTTGAACCGTCTCCAAGGGGATATGGTCGCTCGAGACACCACTTGACTTAGGCGGCCCCTGGCCTCGAGCGTCCCTCAAAGTACCTTCGAGGGAGGAAGTAGACGATGGTGAAAGACTCTTTCTCTTTCCCTCTCGTGGAATGTCTCCATCGAGGCTAAAGGTCCCAGTACTAGCAGGATCGGAAACCTCGGAGGGCCCTTGGTTCGAGCCATCGACGATGAACCACCCTCCTGAGGAGAGTTGATATCCATGGAATAATCAACGCATATGAAGTCCTCTTCAGCGACGACATCTCTTTTGTGTCTCTGGGCAGGCCCCGCCTCATTGAGAATGTCCTCATCCGTAGAGGACCTTTTTTCTTATTATCCTCCCTCGACTTTGAATCCGACGAGCCTTCCCTCTCCCCAAAGGGACACGGTCTCACCTCGGAGAATCCACCAACACCTGTGGTGGCAGAGTTAGTACACATAAAAGAAAGCATTCCTTAAAAGGAAACCACATGGCTCATACCGTGGTGCTTTGCTACCCATCTTCCCTTCGACAGATCTTGCCAATTGCGTTCGTCATATCTCGAGGAAGCTGCTAGCCTCCGAGTCTAGTCCGCAAGATCGGGAATCTCCTTCAGCATCCACGGGACCGCTGAGAAAGAGAAAAAGAAACATTCTTATAAATCGACAAGAGTAAAGGGAACTAAGGTACGACATAGTATGATTTCGATGGTCCTCACTCGGAAAAATCAACTCATCCATCCTTTGTTCCGGTCCTCATCATCACTGACAATGAAAGGCTTGGTGGATCGGCATCGTAATGCAATCAGGCTTCGACACTGCTGAGGCCTATATAATCTAATAAGGTGGCTAAGGGTAAACTCGAGCTCATCCTTTTCAGTAAAGTACCTCATCATCAGCACTATCTGCCAAAAGGAGAGATGAATCTGAGCCAGGGTGACTCGGTACCTTTTACAAAATTTGAGCACAAGGCGGTCGAGGGGGTCCAATGTAAATGGTTACGTATACAGGCTCAAGAATCCCTCCACTTAGGTCATAATATTATCCTCTTGGGAAGGTATCTGCGACATCACATTGTATCCCCATCCGCAACCTCTCCTCACGGCCTCGAGGTGGTTTTTTTCTATCGATCGGATAAACATCAACGCATGTTCTCGATGGCCCGGGGCATCGAAGGTTTTCTCTAGTGAAAAGTCTTTTATCAAAGAAAAGCAGTTTGAGGTTAACTCACCATACGTCGGCGGTGTACCATCGGCCGGGAAAGAAGCAGAGGTAAGGTTTCCCTCTTCTTGGTGAGCGGATTCGGGCATGGAAGCCATAAATACTTAAGCAAAGGCAAAAATGAAGAAAGCTCAAACGATTTCGCAAGATGAGAAAAGAAACAGAACGTTAAAGAGAAAGATAAGTTTTGCAAAGTTGCAAGACTCAAAATAAAGAGGAAGCAAGTGTATATATATATATATAGAAGTAGTGTTGGCTATTCAACTACTTTGAAGGCCAATTAATTCTGGCAGAGTTATTATAGATTTTGGGAAAGTGGGTAGGCGGGGCCACCTTGGTCACTTCACAGTCATGTTATATGAATGACACCGTCATACGGCGTTCGAGGGATCAAAACCCCCATTCCGACCTACGCATTCCGAAGAGCTAAAATCAAAGCTTGAATGTCGACTTTTGCGTAAGCATTTCAGGGAAAAGTTTGGGAGGTATGAAACAAAGATATATTTTATTCAAAAGGTATTTACAAGGGTATTGCTAAAAAAATTCCCCCGAGGGTCCCATGTAAAGAAAAGGAGAAAAGAGAAACAACAGGTGAATCTACTCTTCGCCTTCACTGCTTCCCGAGCCGCTTTTCAGAGCCCTCATCCGACGTAGTTAAAATCGCCGATTCTTCCTCCAGGGCACTGGCTTCTTCAATCTCGGCAGAGATACCGATGCCTTTAGCGCCTCGCTTCCTCGAAGGCTTGCCTCCTGGCTTGTAAGCGAGCATGGGCAACCGCCCGAGCCAATTTTAGCTCGGCCTTCTCGGATATCTCCCTGGCCCGGTCATTCTCGACAACACCATCCCTTTTGGATGAGGAGACAAATTTGTCGGCCTCAGACTTCGTAGATAATGCATCAGTCTCCTCCTGAACACCTCGAAGAAGGTCTTGAATCGAGGATATATTCCCCCGAAGCGCGTCCCTCTCCGAAGCCACGACATCATTCAACCGCGCTAGCTCAAGGATTTTAGCGTCCTTGGCCACAACATCCTCTCGGAGCCGCCCTACCAGGGCAGCCTTCTGCCTAATCAGAAAGACACAGAAAATAAAGCCGATTACCACCAAGTATAAGCAATAAAAGATAAAATTGTGGGTACCCAAGTACCTGCTCGATGAAGTCGTCCCTCTCTTGGAGCGCTCATTCCGAGCCTGTCCGGAAGTTGGTCATCTCCTCCTCTTTTCCGGCACATAGAGCCTCCAGCTCAACTGACTCCGATATAAGCTTCTCAAGCTCCTCTCCACGATAATTCAACTCATCTTGCATCTTGGAGAAGGCTTTGTCATACAGCGTGTTGGCCTATAGCACAAAGGAAGAAAATTAGAAAGAAAGAGTAGAAAGTCAAAGAGCAGCATATTATTTCAAGAAAGTAACCTGATTTTGGATCCTCTCGGACTCCTCGAGGGCAATGGGGGCATCAATATCGGCCTCTTCCTCTACGCCTTCAAAATAATCTCTGAATGCATCATCCCCTCCGTGACAGGTCCCCAAGCGAGGGGCAACCCTATCATGGTCATCTCGTATCTCCTCTAGAGAAAACGACGGGCCCGATTGAAATCCATCGGCAACATCAGCCTCCATCAAGTCTTCCTCTCGCCCACGAAAATTTTCGGAAGTAGACCCTTCGAACACACTGATGCAAATTGTTCCATGTACGACGAGCAACTTGGGGACTACACCTGAACCCTCCTTGAGGGCCTCCTCAGCATGAGGCGGGTCCACATCGGCCACCTCCAACTCAGCAGACGACTGCCCAATAACTCGCGAAGCACCAATGCTTTGTTTTGCCCTTTGTACCAAGGGGCAGGTATCATCGCGTTCTTCCTCAGCACGCAGGCTCTCGGCGGCCATTGAGGATAGGACCGTGGCATCAATCTTGGGCTTCCGTGCCTTTTCCTTTTAGGATTTTGGTGACTCCGCCAAGGCCTCCTTCTTCCTTTTCTTCTCCTTGGCAGTCCTATGAGCCTCTTCCTCACAAGGAGGGGGCGGTCTCATCAACACGCCTTCCCCAAAGCCTGCATAAGCGTGATATATCAAACTCACCACCGTCTAGAACACTTTCAAAGAATAAGGGAACAACAAAAATGATCGCACACCCTGATTCTTAGCATGCCACTATTTTCTAGCCAAATCGCGCCAGACGCATTTGTGATATGTGAGAGCGGAGTCCAAAAGTTTAATCCATCCCGGAAGGTCTTGGACCGTGCCGGGGAACCAAACGGCGGCTACACAATTAGTAGATTATCAATCAAAAGAGAAGGAGGTCAAATCGGAAGAAGAAAAAGAGATGATAAAACATACTCAATACATGGACACTTACGTTTCATATTACATTCCTCCGGGAACGGCATTCTACCAATACGTATGATGTTCGAAGTTCTGATTCTAACAAATCGGATCACCCATCCCCGATCTTTATCCTTGTCGATGCAGGAGAAGAACGCCTTGGCAGATCGACGGTGCAGCTTAATTAGGCCCCTCGGAAGAGATGAGGGCTGTATAATCTGATCAAGTGGTCTAGGGTGAAAGTCATTCCCTCGACCATGTTGGTAATGTGTCAAATCATATATACAATCCCCCAAAAAGAAGGATAAATCTGACCGAGTGTCACTCGGTATTAACGACAAAAGTCGAGAATCAACGGGTCAATCGGTGGAGAGGAAGAATCTATGAGGCCTAAAATAAAAGGGTATGTATGGACGCTGAGAAAGCCAGCCTTACACGTGACTACGCTTTCGTCAGCTGTAGGGATTTCTACTCGGGTCGCCTCCCCCCAACGGCTGTCAAGTTTTACCCTCTCTGTGTCGGATACTACGCTTATATAACGAGACATGGGCTCGCACCGGCCCGATGTAGAATGGGGTTTTTCAATTGTGAAATCAGAGACGGTGTCGAACGGACCAGGGACGCACTGCTCGATGGTAGGAGAAGGTTTTGACTTTCCCTTAGACGGGCGTGATGAAAAAGTGGCTCCCTCCTTTTGAGGTACCATTTTGAAAGTTTTTGTCATGGTTATAACTGAGTTTTGAAGAGAGAAGATGATGAATCAAACGCAGACAGAAGATTAGAGTGGGAAACACTTAGTGAAAGTTTGAAGATTTGAAGATGCTATAAAATTATGAAAAGGCATGTGATTTAAATATTTATAGAGTCCCTTTAAGCATGCTTGAAGTGGAAAGGTCGAACTAATAACGGTTCATGGGCTTCTCAAAAAATATGTTGCTGGCGACCTCTGTGTAGATTTTTATGTCACGTCATTTAATGCTCTGAAGAGAATTACATAATAATAGGGATATTGGAGAAGCGAGGATTCAAGACCGTTTCTTATCACTTCATTCTAAGAAACACAAGAACTATATGTATATGGCTAAAATCAGAGAGCTCGATTTTATGATCATTACGGCACTCAGAAGGCTCGAGGGCTCGAGTTTTGGTATCAAGGGGGCGTGTTGAGGACCCTCGACCTCGAGGTAGTGCAAATTGAATACCAACATGGAAAGGCGAGAAATTCCCAAAAGGCACGTGGTTAAAGCTGACCAAGTACGCAAAATAGTACAGGCCCGTACCGTGGCATTAAATGGTTGTACCAGCCATCTGTCTTTGTAATAATTACACATGTACTATGTTGGAATTCCCCCTAATATATAAAGGGGACCCTTTTCATATTGTAGGATACATGATATTTAATACAAGAACAAGAACATTCTCTACTCTCCAACTCAAACATTCTCTACAATTGTTTAATTGATTTGTTGCCTCTAATTTATTTTGTTCATTAATTGTTATTCATTTATTACTCTTTATTGATCATAAAGAGGCCATCTTCGAGGCCTTCAATACTGTTGTATCATTCTCGACAGCCCCCTGTCAAGCTCTTGAGCTTAACCTCAAGACCCCATTTCTACATTGCTCGGTTTGCATAATCTCGTTAAATTTCATTCTTATCTTGTTTTTTCACTTCTCACTTAGCACCTACTACCTAAACAACTGGTATTAAAATATATCACGTATTTTTAGAACCACAAAATCAAATATAATTGTAATTACCATTTTCAAGGTAAACACATTGTATTCATTTATACACGCACATTACCCATGACCTGATGGCGTTATATATACGAATATATGTATATTATATGTATATAGGATACGGGAAAAGGTTACGGTGTTATATATGCACCACCACCTGATCAACAGGTATACGTTGATGATTTTCCCACAGTGGTTGAGATGATTTGATGGGATGCCCTCAGAGGCTTGATGATGTTATGAACGCATATACCCATACATGGTATGACATTTATACGTATATGCATGACATTATAATATTAAGTGATTCACAGAGATATTCAGATATACATGTCGAGTGTTTTACTCCATGTCTCTCTCATGTCTATTGTATATTATTTATTCATTCCTTACATTCTCAGTACATTATTTGTACTGACGTCCCTTTTGCCTGGGGACGCTGCGTTTCGTGCCCGCATGTCCGAATAGACAGGTCGAGAGTCCTCCAAGTAGGCTATCATCTCACCGGAAGATGTTGGTGCGCTCCATTTTTGCTCCGAAGTTGCTTGTTTGGGCAGTATCATTTAGACATGTATTATTTGGTATGGCAGGGCCCTGTCCCGACCTTTATGATAAGTTTGTACTCTTAGAGGCTTGTAAATATATGTCATGAATACGGATATTTGTATGGCCTTGTCGGCCTATATGTTAAGTATATAATGGATCACATTGGCCTTATAGGCCCCGTATGTCACAAATATGAGTTTCTATATTAGGTTTGGTCATTCTATGTCAGGTATTCCCTCATGTCTACACTGATTATCTCATGATGCCCCTTGTGGCCCACTTATATTTGATGATGTAATAAGAAAGATATGTTATGTTGGTACTCGGTTTAGTAATGTACCGGGTTCCCATTGCGGCCCATCGATTTGGGTTGTGACAAAAGTGGTATCAGAGTAGTTCTATCCTAGAAAGTCTGCAAGTCGTATCTAGTAAAGTCTTGTTTATGGCTGTGTTGTACACCACACTTATAAGCAAGAGGCTACAGGGCATTTATGAGTGTCACTCTTTCTTCTTACACTAGATTGTGTGGTAGAAGTCAGTTGTAAGAACTCAATTTCCTAAACTCTATCTTATTCATAATATGACGATGCCTACATCTAGAAAGACGGTTAGTAAGGGATTGAATGCGACTATAGAAGAGTTGAGTCGGAGGGACTCGATTTTGCATCATTCTTATGATGAGTAAATGTAAGGTCTTCAGCAGACCATGTGTGTACTAAGAAGTGTAAGCTTCTTGATAAGGATCCTTAATGCAAGAATATCTATCCACCCGTATGGTAAAAAGCAACGAGAGAATCAGAAGGTACAAGTTTCAATAATTAAAAGAAGCAAGATGAAGAAGGGTACGAGGTACCCAGTTAATGAAGATCAACAATATTTACAATTCAAGCAGAGAAAGATAAGCAATCTGAGTTACTTTCAACAGTAACAGAGATATATACAATTAGTTACACCTATCTCAATTATTCCCTATGGGAGCTAATATATATGGCTTAAGAGAAGGACTGGATATCAGGATCTGGTTGGGGTTAGGGTAACCCAAAATGGTGGATGGATTGTTAGTGTTAGTTGATATTTTCAAAGGATAGTCCAAACGTGGTAATGGATCTCCTTTTGAGACACCTTGATGGTGCACTCTAAAATAGTTCAACTAGATATGAGTGCTACAAAGATAGGCACTAGAAGCCTGTTAAGGATAAATATTATCTTAGTATTGCTCTCGTCCCTAGTAGAGAGATAATGTTAGGCAACCTGAAGAGCCAGTGGATGGAGCAAAGGGGAGCTAAAAGCAAAAGAATATCTTGTTGAAATTTTCAGAATAAAGTGATAGACAGAAATGCTAACAGGAAATAAGAAGAGAGTTAATGAAGCATTATGAGTAAGATGTGATATATGGATGACAATGGTAGATAAAAAAAAACAGTATCACAGAGTCTATAGTCAAGTGAAGGAAAAGACGAGAAGTGACAGGCTTTGAGATGACAAGAGAGTATAGGCCATAAAGTCATATCCTCATTTCGAGAAATAAGTTCGCGACTCTAATGTGATTACCAGAAGGAAAATTTAGACCCCAAAGCAATAAGAAATCAGTATGGGCTAGTGAACAAGGTAATGTAAACATGAATTGGGGACTGAGGGATTTGATAATAGTCGACATCATGATAATTTCATATTGCATTCCACCGATAATAGAATGGACGACATAAAAATAACCTTTAATGGTCATTCAGGAAGACGCTTCCCTAAAGCAAGCAATGTGAGCAAAGTTAAGCTTAAGGGACTATGTGTGCCAGTTACAATAAGTGTTACCCTCGTGAGCAAGGAATTTTGTTATCCTTGGTACAGGAGGATTACCGCAAGGCGAATAAGGGTCATCGATGATGTGAAATGATGCCAAAGAGGAAAAGGTAAAATATCTATAGTTTGATCGTCGTGGCTCCAACTCTTAGTACTCCCCTAAAGGGGGGAATATAGAGTGATGTGGCTTTAAGTTAGAATTAAGTGGTTCTAGTAATTATGGAATGGTAAAGGAATAATACGATAAAAATGAGAAAGGGATGAGATTGCACTTATTCAAATCCTACAGATATTCTATGATTCCAGAATATTAGGCAAACTCGACATCAAGGAAAAGAAGTAAGGGTTCCTGCTCGGGATGTTATTGATAAATAATGAGCCAGTGCGAAAGGTAAGTTAAGACAAAGGAAATAACCCAGGAAAAATTATGTGAAATATTGATATGAGAATAGGCCAACGAGTAGTTGGTAGTTGATTTCGGAAGAGTCTAGTTACGGCTAGACAGGAGGTTACAGACGAATCAGTAGATCGTGCAAGATAAACATAGTAAAACCCAATATAGTGAATTCAGCCTCGCATAAATGACATCGTGATCCTTGAAAAATATTCAGATAGGAGTCGAGGTAGTTAAAGGTACCATATGAGTATTACGGAAATAAAAGGGAATGCCACTGGGAAAATAGTCAAAATATCAAGTTCAGAAACGGCCCTACAAGCACAAAGGCGTGGAGGTAAGCAACTACGCATAATTATAAGCGAGGAAGGAGAAAAAAATTCTGTCGAGGATACGATGTAATAAGCTCGCAGCTTTACAAGAGTCAGAGGGTCCTCCCTAATTACTACAATGAAAGACTAGCTGAGGAAATAATGAAGAAAGCTTCAACCTAAACATGGTAACTCAAAGGAAAAATGGTCATGTAAAAAAAATAGTCTCGCTACAACATTGTATACACTCTATAGGAAAGTGGCACCTACCATAGCTAATGAACGGAATGTAAGGTCAAAAGTAATATTTGAGATCATATGTGTTGTGCAAATATTTTAGCATGCGTGGGAACGAAGATAAGCTAAGTATGCACGCAACGACGGGGCATAAAGATCAAGAAAATTAATAGCTTATGTTTAAAGAAAGTTGAGAAAGAATGAAAGGAATTATTCGACCAACGATCCAGAGTTAGTTACGTTATGAACGCACTTGCAATTCTTCAGAGTATATGTATATGCTGACAATCACACAATCGTAGAAGACTCCGGTACAAGTTAAAAGAATGAATTGAGTCCAGGTCATAGACAAAGGATTTAATTGTTACAAGAATGTATCATGGATATTCCATAGCGTCCATAAAGGCTAAAGTAATAACTAATACCATGTACTGCAGATCAGAAGATTGCTTAAGCCTACACAAAGGTTGATCAGAGAGAAGAGGAAACTAAAGAGTTACATTAACTAAGTAAATCAGGAGTCTGATTATTGGACCTAGGAAATTTTATAAATCATGATCGAGAACATTGCAGGATCACCCTTAATATCAGAGATACAAGAGCGATAGTACAACAACCATAGTCTATAACAGCTCTATGATGAAGCCAGTTAGAAAAGTAACAGCCTCATAAGAAGTCAGTATGAAGCTCCCACCGGATTGTAGTATTATAATAAAGCTACAAACTATGGATGTGAATCATACACATGTGGAGGCGAGGTTAAAGAGATAGAAGATATGATGTGAGATTTTAAGGTAAGTAAGGTAAAGGTGAACAACGTACGAGACACTCAAATGCAGAAGGTTGTGAATAGTCCATACTTCAGATAGAAGGCTAGAAGCACCGGAATTCAGTATCCAGGAATGATAGTGGCGTCATCAATGGTATATTCTCCAGCCTATGGTTTCTAGATATTGAGAGGCCTGGTCAGGAGAGAAAAAAAGAGTTAGAGACGATGTGATATCTCGTTTGATGTTCCAGAATAACATAAGGAAATCTATGGGGCAAGCAAGTTTAAAGAAGGTTGCAAGTAGTATAAATAGATATGTGTAGGTCGCAAGCTAAAGTATGGTGGAGAAACAATGTTTTAGGAAGACAAGGGTAAGGATAAGAAAAGGCAAGTGAGAAGATGACGAAAATGGATAAGTCCTCGGGATTAAGATCGTGAAAACAAGAGAGCTAATGGTTTCTCTAAGTTATAGAAAGCTGAGTATAGCCTAAATTAACTCAAATGAGTCTAAGACTAGTAGTAGAGGTGGGATGTTGCCCTGGTAGTAGAATGAGGGTGTAACTGTGATAGATAAAAGGATGACGTTCAGGCTTTCGATTGAGTAATGATTTCAAGAGGATTTCACGAATTGTACGAAATTAAAATACCCATGTAAGGTGAATCAAATTGGGGTGCTACAAAAATTGATTATTGAAGTACATTATCGTCCCCAAGTGAATCAGGAAAATCACTTCAAATATTCCTCGATGGAACATAATCCCTAGTGGTAATGTATTACATAAGAAGTTTCATGTTATCAATGGAAGATTGTTGATCAACATTTAGGTGAATAGACAATGGATGGATAAAAGTTACAAAGCACGAGATGAGATTAGGCCACCAGTCTTAAGATGAACAGTAATGAAGAAGCTTTAAAAGACTTAGCTTTATGCATATAGGATAAACAACAAGAGTAACCTAGAGTTTGGTTGTAGACCTCAGTAACGATAAATTGAAGTAAGAGTCATGGTATAGTATCACCTACCTAGATGTAGTAAATTCATACAGATGGATAAACGGATCTATGAAATAAGGTATAGCAATATTCGTAAGTTCAACAAAGTACCGAGCAAAGAACTTTAGTATACCTTGATGCCCAAAGAGATATTTTATCAAGCTCTATATATGTTTACAAAGTGAGGCCTAGAGATTGGCTAAAAGATGGAGGAAAAAGGAGAGAGGTGTCGCATATGCGCACTTACAAGGTCAGTATCGTACAGGCTGCATGATAGAAGGTAGCCACCGTTATGAGAATTGGAAGGATTTTGATCAAAAGACATGGTGTGGGAAAGATGCCTAAAGGGGGAATGCCCTGGACTTTGGATTTATTCACAGAACAGTTACCTAAATGGCAAGAAGAGTATTAAAGTACTCGCAAGAGCTATGGGTTATGAGCATGATAAGTGCATCAGTAAACATTCGAGGACGAATGTTCCAAAGGGGGGAATGATGTTACACCCCATGTTTTCGTACGTGAAATTACGCCATAAGTAAATTAATGGAAGGTCAGAAAGGATATATTACATCCCATATTTTCGTGTGTTAAAGTTTCGTCGTGAGTTAATCGATGTAAGTTCGAAAATGGGATTATTTTGAAATTATAAGCACTGTGCTATTTCAAACAAATAATGGGTAAATTCGTGAAGGTGAGAGGGCAAGAAAATCGAAGAAAATTAATTTCGTTGAAGTTTGACAATTTAGGACAAAATATGGCCCGAGCCAAAATACCCGTTATTTATGGATTAGTACCATACAAGGTACCACATGGTCATGATAGTTAGGTGTGTAAAGTGTATTAAAAGTGAGTAGTTTTTTAAGTAAATTGAGATAATTATTAATTATGTGGGTAATTGGTTAGTCATTGGATTTGTGGATAAATATTTAAGTAAAACTTGTTGGATAATTATAAGGGGGCAACCTTACACGTGGGGGTATGTAAGTGTGGCAACAAATTGCCAATAATCTTATGCCTAAGGAGGTGGTGGCCCTACTACATCCATATATCATTTTTGGGTGTAAATATCTAATAGGAAGGCCTTTCTTAGTTCACAAAGTGAAAAGGCATGATTCCAATCTTTGAAATTACAAAGATACGGATGAAAGCTTCAGCAAAAGTCACAACAAAATTATGATCAAATTCATTTTTGGCAAGGAGTATACAGTAAGGAAAACAGGGAATATAGGTAAGGGAATTTTTGAATTTCATCTGAGACCTCATGCTACTATAGTGATGACAGTCTTAGATTTGCAAAGAAATTCATATGAAATTGCACTTCGTAATAACAACGGGATTTTGCAACTCTAGGGGAGTAAAGTGCAATCCTTCTCAAGAATATCATATGGATTTTTCCCTACTCCAGGTATGTTAAGGCTATCCCTTCTTTCTTTTGACATGATCTATATGACACAAACGAAATGAGCAAATGCACAATTTTGATGATGACTCTATTCATAGAAATACTAGAGATGCTTATGTTCTTGATTCACCATGTGTTATATTATTCTATCATCTGTTCATGGGTCTTAGAATATACGTAAGCTGATAAAGTTTATTTCATGATATTAATCAGAGGCATAATGGTCTTATGATGTTCCATAGGATTTTATTGACGTACTTCTCATGCATTGTATTCATTTATACATGCACATTGACCCATGACCAGATGGTGTTATTTACGCGTATATATGTAAATTATATGTATATGGGATATGGGAAAAGATTACGGCGTTATATACGCACCACCACCTAAGCAGTTGGTATACGTTGATGATTTGCCCACAATGGCCGAGATGATATGATGGGATGCCCTCAGAGGCTTGATGATGTTATGAACGCATATATCCATGAATGGTATGACATTTATACGCATATACATGATATTATAATATTAAATTACTCACAGAGATATTCAAATATACATGTCGAGTCTCTTACTTCATGTCCCTCTCATGTCTATTGTCTATTATTTACTGATTTCATTCCTTACATACTCGGTACATTATTTGTACTGACGTGCCTTTTCCCTGGGGACACTGTGTTTCATGCCCGCAGGTGCCAACAGACAGGTCGAGAGTCCTCCAAGTAGGCTATCAGCTCAGTGGAAGATGTTGGTGCGCTCCATTTGCTCCGGAGTTGCTTGTTTGGTCAGTATGATTTAGACGTCTATTGTTTGGTATGACGGGGCCCTGTCCCGACCTTTATGATAAGTATGTACTCTTAGAGGCTTGTAAATAGACGTCATGTATACAGATACTTGTATAGCCTTGTCGGCCTATATGTTAAGTATATAATGGATCACATTGGCCTTATAGGCACGTATGTCACAAATACGAGTTTATATATCAGGTTGGGTCGTTCTATGTCGGGTATTCTCTCATGTTTACTCTAATTATCCCATGACGCCCCTTATGGACCACTTACCTATGATGATGTAATAAGAAAGATATTATACGTTGGTACTCGGTTAAGTAAAGTACCAGGTGCCCGTCGCGGCCTATCGGTTTGGGTCATGACAATACTATACCATAACTCTTACTTCAGCTTATTATTACCAAGATGTGTAACCCTACTATAGGTTACGATGTCGCTGCTTATGCTATATGTATAAATCTAAGTCCTTTAATGCTTCCTCATTACTGTTCATCTTAAGAATGACAGCCTAATCTCATCTCATACTTTGCAACTTTTACCCATCCATTGTTGATTCACCTTAATGTTTATCCATAATCTACTACTGATAACTTGTCACTAGGGCTCACGTCGCATCGGGGAACATTTGATGTGATTTTCTTGATCCACCTAGGGAACGTGATTCATCTTATGGGGGTATTCTAATACTGTGCAGTTCATGAAATCTCTATTCTAAAACTAATTACTCAACCAAAGGCCTAAACGTCATCCTCTTATCATTTATCACAATTACACCCTTAGTTTACTACCAGGGTAGCATTTCATCTCTTCTAAATGCTCCTAGTTTTAAACTCCTTTGAGTTCACTCATGTTATACTAAGCTTTTCATAACTTTATGGAAACCATCATCTCTCTTGTTGTGATGGGTTTAATACCGAGGACTTACCTATTATCATCACCTTCTCACTCACCTTTTCTTATCCTTACTCGTGTCTAGCTAAAACATTACTGCTCTACCATACTTTAGCTTGCGACCTACGCATATCTATTTATACTACTCACAACCTTCCTTTTAACATGCTAGCACTATAGATTTCCTTTCATGCCTTCTCAGTTGTCTTTAAATGTAAGAAATTACTTTTCTTGGTCATTCTGCCACTTGTTGAATGGATACTTGTCTTGTCTTAGTGCCCATGAATATTGGTGTTCCCTATAACTCATATGATCTCAATTATCAACTCTTGATTTTTTTCTTCCTCCCTTTCATTAGCCATGATAGGTGCCACTTTCTTATGGAGTGCATACAATATTATAGTAAGATTGTTGTTACAAGACCATTTCTTCTTTAGGTCACTATGCTTATGTTGAAGCCTTCTTCCTTATTTCCTCAGCTAGTATTTTGTTGCACTGCTTAGGGAAGACCCTCTGACTCTTATAAAATTGCGAGCTTATTACATTGTATACCCCAGGGTATTTCTGATGTTCTTACTCGCCTATCATTATCCTTAGTTACTTACCTCCGCACCCTTGTGATCGTAGGGATGCTTCCGAATTGAAATTTCAGTTGTCTCCCTAGTGGCACTCTCTTTTATTTCCGTAACACTTATATTGTACCTTTTACTACACCACCTCACATCTTAATATTTCTCGAGGATTACGATGTCGTATCTGAGAGACTGAATTTCCTATACTGGGTTTCACTACGTTTATCTTACATGATCTACTAATTGGTTTGTATCCTCCTATTTATCAATAACTAGGCTCTTCCTGAATCAACTACAAACTACCCGTTGGTCCACTCTCATATCTGTATTGTATTTAACACCTCTTGGGTTATGTCATTTGTCTTAACTTACCTCTCGTACGGGATTATCTATCAAGTGTTCATTCCCACTTTTTTAACAATATCATCGAGTGCGAAACCCTTATTGATTCTCTCATGCGTCATGCTTGCATAATGTTCTTAAGTCATATTATATCTGTAGGATCTGAATAAATGCAATCTCATTCCTTTCACCTTTTTAGCGCATTCTTCCTTTACCATTCGATAATTACCTCTTCATCTTTGGCATTTTTTTACATATTCACTGACATATTACTCGCCTTGCGGTAACCCTACTACACCAGTGAGAAATTAATTTCTTACGCACAATGGTGACACCTGGTGGAACTGGCATATTTAGTCCCTTAAGCTTAACTCTACTCATAGTGCTTGTTTTAGGAAAGCGTCTTCGTGACTGACCTTTAAAGGTTATTCTTCTATTGTTCATTCTATTATTGTCGAAACACAATCCCTGAAACGATGTCAGCTATTACCAATTCCTTCGATCCCTAATTCATGTTCGATATTTTTGTCTTGTTTACTATCTCATACTAATTTCTATTACTCGGGGGGCTAAATTTTCCTTCTGGTAATCGCGTTGGACTCAGCAACTGATTTCTCGAAATGAGGATATGACTTTAGGGCTTATACTTTTATTGTCTCAAGGCATGTCTCCTCTTGTCTTTTCCTTCACTTGACTATAGACTCTGTCATCTTGTCATATTCTTATTTACCGTTATCAGTCATTTATCACATCTTACTCATAATGATTCATTTACTCTCCTCTTATTGTCCTGCTAATATCTCTGTCTATTAACTTATTCTAAAAACGTCAACAAAATAGCCTTTTTCTTTTAGATCCCCTTGCACCATCTCATTGGCCCTTGGGTCGACTAACATTCTCTCTTTACTAGGGGTAGGAGTCATCCTAAGGTAAATATTCCTCCCTTATAGGATTCCAGTGCCTTTCTTCTAATCTTTTTGAACATTCTAGTATTCATATCCGGTTGTATTATTCTAGAGTGCACCATCCGGTTATCTCCCAATGAGAACTATTACCATGTACTGCACTACCTTTCAAAAAATGATAGATATTGATAACAATCCATCCACAATTTCTAACCCTAGCTAGATCATAATATCCTATCCTTCTCTTGAATTATATCTGTTAGATCCCATAGGGCATAATTGAGATGGGTATGGTCAATTGTAGATATCTTTGTTATTGTTGAAAGTAACTCAAAATGCTTATATTTCTCTGCCTGAATTATAAATACTGATAATCTTTATTAACTAGGTACCTTGTACCCTTCTTCATCTTGCTTCTTTTACTTTCCGAAACTTGTATCTACCTTCTGATTCTCTTATTTCTTTTTACCATATGGGTAGATAGATATGCTTACCTTAGAGCTTCTTATTAAGAAACTTACACATCTTAGTACACACATGATCTGGTGAAGACCTCATATTTACTCATCGTAAGCATTATGCAAAATTTAGTTCCTCTGACTCAACTCTTCCACATCAATGTTCAATCTCTTACTAATTGTCTTTCTAGATGTAGGCATCATTGTATTATGAATAATAGAATTTAGGAGTTTGATTTCTTACAACTGAGCTCTACCACACGATCTAGAGTAAGAAGAAAGAGTGACAGTCCTAAATGCCTTGTAGCCACCTGCTTATAAGTGTGGTGCACAACACACCCACAAACAAGACTCTACTAGACACGGCTTGTAGACTCCGTAGGACAGAACTGCTCTGGTACCACTTTTGTCACGACCCAAACCACAGGGCTTCGACGGGCACCCAGTACTATACTCAACCGAGTACCAACGTAACATATCTTTCTTATTGTACTATCATGGATAAATGTGCCAAAAGCGTCATCATGACATAACCGAAATAAAACATAAGGTAGTCCAAGACATAGCATGACCTAACATGAAATAGAAACCTATACATATGACATATGGGCTTATAAGGATGACATGATCATTTGTAAACTCAAAATATAGGCCAAAAAGGCCATACAAGTATCCATATACCTGACATCTGTCTACAAGCCTCTAAGAGTACATAAACATCATAAAGTTCGAGTCAATACATGTCCAAATCATATTGACCAAATAGGCAACTCTGGAGAAACTGGAGTGCACCAACACTTCCCGCTGAGATGATAGCCTACTAGGTGGACATTTAACCTGTCTATCTTGACCTGCAGGCATGAAATGCAGCATCCCTAGGCAAAAAGGACGTCAGTACGAATAAAGTATTGAGTATGTAAGGCAGAAAAGCATAAATAAGAACAGTAATGTAAAGAGATATATAGGAGATAAAACATGTACCATCTGAGTGCCTCTGAGAGATAGTGACATGCAATGTGTGATACATATATATATACATAATTGTTTAAAAACATACTCCTCTGTGGACATCATCATCATCGTATCGTACCCGGCCTCGAAGAGGACTCGGTAAAAACGTAATCGACCATCATAAGGCTCAGTATAATCATACCCGGCCACATGGAGCTCGGCAAACCCAACAGATCTGTGGTTGCATAATAGGTGTCGTACCCAGCCGACTATAGCGCGGCTCGGTAGAGTAAAGTAGATACATATACAATGCATGCTGGACTCATAGAATCACGTTCTAAACCTTTCAGAGAGACGTAAGGTCATTGAACCTTCGATTAACATTATGGACATCATACCATCAGTATGAACTTCACTAGGATTCAAGGATCATACATATTTTCTTAGGATAACTTTATAAGAAAAAAAGAATATGGACAACCTTAGTTTCTAGGAGTAGATTTGTTATGAAATAGCATTTCGTGTTCGTTCGTTTCACTTTAGATCATGCAAAAAGAAAGAAGGAAGTGCCTTAACATACATTAACCACATTGAGTCATTAATACCTTCCAAGTAACTCTTCAGACAAGTCAACGCAAACTATCAAAGCATAAGGAGATTCAAAAACTGTGTAGAAAAAAGGCTAAGTCTGTAACTTAAGTTAGTAGATCGTTTACATAAATTCGGGCAACATCTCCTCGGTAACAATAGCCTCCTCCAATACCATATGCAAAAAAAAAAAACAGCCAAAGAAATCCAACAACATATATTTATCAATAACAAGACACCGTATAACAACAACAAGTCACCACTACTTCACGACGAGTGGCAAGCTCCGATTGGAATTCGTATAACCCATATCACCCCTGTCACGACCCAAATTTCCCTCCGTTGGGTACCGTGATGGCACCTAGTCTTAAGGACTAGGTAAGCCTACATTTAACCACAATAACAATAATAAAAGAGCTTTAACAATCTCGATAATAGAAATCTTGACTGAGTCTACATTTTCCCCAAAACCCGGTAAATACAAGTCATAAGCTCTACGAAATCTTTCTACCAAATCGAAATACAAATGTCTAGGAATAAGTAAGTACAGTTGAAATAAACAGGAAGGTTACTCCGAAGCCTGCGAACGCAGCAGCAAGCTTACCTTGAGTCTCCTTATCAACGATCCGTGCAGCTAATAACAACAATTACCTAGATCTGCACACAAAAATGCGCAGAAGTGTAGTATGAGCACACCACAGCGGTGCCCAGTAAGTATCAAGACTAACATTGGTGAAGTAGTGACGAGGAATAGTCAAGACACCACTGGTCTAATAAGTAAAATATATAAATGTACAAATGACCGAAACATAATATCTATCTGAAGATTTTTCGATATAATTAACGGTAAGATCGAATAATACGGAAGAAAATTCAATAATTATGATCAACGGACAGCATAATAGAAATACACAAAGAGAATGGAAAGAAGGCAAGCCAGATGTCGGGAACCACAACCCAATAAAACACTAGCAACTCAACACTGCATCAATTTATTCACATCAGGCCTTAGCCAATAAACTCAATAAATCTGGTCAAACCTTTGAGTGAAACTTTTAAATCGTGAGTTTATATCGAAATCTTTAAAGATATAATCATTTCGCGAATAGAGAAATTTCTTCTTTGAGACATACTTTCTCTGAATGTGTATTTACATATTTTTATAAAGAGAGATCTTTAAAACATAGTCCCTTCAAAATACGTGGTGTTCAAATATACTTTCCCAAATACTGCTCTTTCAAATATCATTTTTCTGCAAGACAAATACTTTTCAAATATACTTTCGAAATAGA
>ML389652.1:0-12263 GCA_005239525.1 Nicotiana knightiana | reverse complement strand
TATATATATATATATATATATATATATTATCTTCCAAATCTCCTTGATGATAAAACCACCGGAACTCAGTCCTTAACTCAGAATTTGTCATGCAATGCAATACAGGGGGAAAGCTCCCTGAATACGTTTGTAGTCCCAATTTAAATATGCGAAGCAGTACAGGGGGAAAGCTCCCAGAATCTCGTCCGTAGTCCCAATTTAAATATGCGATGCAGTATAGTGGGAAAGCTCCCGGAATCTCGTCCGTAGTCCCAATTTAAATATGCAATGCAGTACAGGGGGAAAGCTCCCGGAAGCTCGTCCGTAGTCCCAATTTAAATATGCAATGCAGCCACTGAGAAAAACAACCAGAATGTGACAGAAGCAACATAAATTGCCACAACAGATGCAAAAGCAAACAAGACCGAATGCAAAGGACGATGAGCAAATCAATACAAAGACTTAAATCACAAAAATGGTAAAAACTCGCTCATAAGAAGTAGCCACTTAAAGGAATTCCAAGCACAAAGAAAATAACATAACAAGGGGAAAACAAGGCAAATATAGCAACAATTCTATATATTCAAGTTCACAACCAAGAAACTAAATCATCGCGGCAAGGGAATCAGCTATAACCAATCTCACATAGACAATTAGCTTCACCAAATAAACTCATCTTGAACAATTGTTCAGTAAATAGGCAACATCAAAGAAATATCATCAACATGGGCGGTCATCAATTAAACCTATGTAGTACTTAAGGGAAAGTCATTTAAATCACAATGTACGACTCACGGACATGCTTGACACCAATGTATAGATATTCCAATTACTGTTAGACAATTATAGGGCGAGATTATACCAGTTTTAGTCACATAGGCAGTGTATGAAGAAAGATATAGTATAACGGTAGGAAAGGAAAAGTCTTCATTTAAGTCAATTAAGATCAAATAAGAAACAAGGAATTCTAGGTAAGTAACTTCTAATTGAGCAGGAACAGATTAAGCTAGAAATCAGGAATTCAGATATAACAATTTCAATTCATACACGGGGAAACATAAGGACCTAAAAATCCTAAAAGGGCAATATGTTTTCAAATAAGAGTACACACTCGTCACCTCGCGTACGCGGTCTACAATCAACATAGAAGACTCAATCCTAAGGGGTAGTTTCCCCCACACAAGGTTAGGCAAGACACTTACCTCAAAGAGGACAACCAGACACTCAAAAATAGACTTCTCGAGCGGGAAGGCCTCCGGACGGCTCAAAATCAAGTAAAATAACTCAAAATACATATAAAACGTATAAGGAACTATTCCGAATAATAAAGTTTCAATCTTTACAAAATTATAAAAATCGACCCAATGGTCGACCCCCCGGGCCCGCACCTCGGAACTCGAAAAATTTTACAAATTCTGATTAACCATTCCGATACGAGTTCACCCATACTAAATTTATCCAATTACGATAACATTTGGTCCTTCAAATCATGATTTTTCATTTTAGAAATTTTCTTTCAAAACCCACAATTCCCTCAACCCAAAACACAAATTAAATGATAAAATAAGAACTAATTCATGAAATATAATTAATTATAGTGGAAGAACACTTACCCCTTCGATTTGTGTGAAAACCTCTCAAAGAATCGCCCAAAACTGAGTTCTAGAAGACAAAATATGTTTAAAATGGTGAAACCCCGATTTTGAGGTTATAAACTGTTATGCCCAGGTGTTTTGTTATCGCGATCACGGAAAACGAGACACGATCGTGTAGAAGGAAATGGTTGCTGGCCTAAAATGCTCTACGCGATCACAGAATAACATATGCGATCGCGTATAAGAAGTAGGTTATCTTCTATGATCGCGAATGAAGTTATGCGAACGCGAAGAGGAAACAGGAAGGTTGCCTGGATTGTACTACACGATCGCGAAGATGCTCACGTGAACGCAGAAGGGAAAAAGGTGGAGCTACGCAATCGCAAAGGCCTTTACGCGATCGCGAAGAGAAAATTTTGGGCGACCAGCAAAGACACATCACTATCGCGCAGGAAGCACCGCGATCACGATGAAGGACTTCAGACACCAGAAGACAGCAGTTCAAAGTTGGAATAAAATGACTCGTAGCCCATCCGAAACACACCTGAGGCCCCCAGGACCCCGTCTTATCCCCCAAACAAAACATATAACCTAACACAAACTTGCTCGAGGTTTCAAACCACATAAAACAACACTAAAACGATGAATTAAACCAAAAATCAATGGAATTCCTCAAAACTTCTTTGAACATAAAATTTTTGCATTTACGGTCAAAATCACATCTAATGAAGTCCGTTTCTTACCAAACATCACAGATATGGCAAAAATATTATGTTGAACCTGTACCGGGCTCCGGAACCATAATATGGGCTTGATACCACAGGTTTCACATATAATTTCATTTTCAAAAACCTCTTTTATTTTCAGAAAATAATTTCTTTTAAAAATTCATTTCTCGGACTTGGGACCTCGGAATTAGATTCCGGGCATACGTCCAAGTCCCATATTTTCCTACGGACCCTTCGGGACCATCAAATCACGGGTCCGGGTCCGTTTACCAAAAATATTGACCGAAGTCAACACTATTCAAATTTCTAATACAAAATTATTATTTTTATCAGTTTTTCACATAAAGGCTTCCCTGCTACGCGCCCGGGCTGCGCACACAAATCGAGGTGAGATGGAAGGAGTTTTTCATGACCTCAGAACACAGAATTAGCTAAAAAAAACTACGGGATCACCTTTTGGGTCATCACAATCTCCCCCTCTTAAACAAATGTTCGTCCTCGAACGTGCCAAGATTTACCTTGAACTCATCCTATCACTGATTGTATACTTCTAACACATACCCGCGGGTGATCCCACGTCAGCCAAAGCCACCTAAGCCTGACGGAGCAATCACAACTGCAATGTAGCCGTCAAATCACCATCGATAAGCCGCATACCTCACTTTCTCACCTTCTACTCATTTTTCAAAAGACCCAATTCTAAATTCATATCCGGAATTAGCCTCAACCAGCTGCATCAACTCAGTTCTACACCTATAAGGCACAACCACACAACATAGCACTCACACATAGGCTCAAATAGCACTTTTGATCACAATAACTGCCCGAAATAAACTCAACATTGGCAATTAGCCCCAGATATGGAAGAACTCTGTTTCCAAACCCCATAACATTGATAATGATGCAATGAACACGAAAACTTCATTATTAAACACCCGAATCACCAAGCCGCAACTAACACCACCAGGCACACATCTCGCAAACTAAACTAAGGAAAACACATAACGAAATGGTTGAATATGAAAATAGAAACATATAAAGGAACTATCAAACAATCCCATAGGCATAACTCTCTATCAATACTGACTCACCAAAAGCAATATAAAAAGGAAGAAGGAAAGCATATGGACAAATCACAAGGATTCCATCCTGATAAAATTCCACCGCGGTACTCAGCCCGGTCCAAACATATCGAATAATTAATATCACGAGGACCTCGCCCTCAACTCTGGATCACATACCAAAAATATATCATACCAATTGAAAGTCCTCCACTAATTCATCCCAGCTGATAAAATCATAACGCTAGCTGATCTCACATCTCGGTGGAGTAACAAATCACAACTCGTAAAAAAAATACTCAGGAAAATCACATAACGCTTACCACGAAGAACAACAAGGGCTGACTTCCAGTTTCACCACTATCAAGAATGAAATAAACAACGATAGACACGGGCTACTACTCATAGAATCTCCCAATAGGAGCAAACACAAAATAGAGTGCAAAACACGGAACTCACTCATAAATGAAACAACAAATATGGGGGACTCGCCCTGACCAATAGAACTATAATGAAATACAATTGGTGTCCCTCTGTAACACATCAAAACATACATGTGTGATAGTACCTGGCACAACGGCCTCCATCCTACTATATGAAACACATCAACGGGTCAGCCTCCCTCTCTTGGGCGCCCTCTACTCACCTGAATACCCTGCTATAATACACTTACCTAAATCCTGGAGAAAATCTCTAACCCTGTGGCTAACATCTCCATATTCAAAACAACCTCTCTACCGATGTGGTTGTGGGGAACATACAATACGAATCCTCTGTGACCTATGAGTACCTGAGACCCCCATACGAAGCTGGTAATGCAAACTGAACTGGCTGACCCACAAAAACCTCTACCGTGTCCTTCCTTGCCCCCATAATAAGGACTAGTAAATTCCTTCGGTCTATGAGGCCTCCCTGAACTCTCTCCCTGATCTCGTTTGTCCTCTCGCTCCCGGTCCCACATGGTTTCTAACTGGCGAGCGATCCCTACTACCTGCTGAAACGAGGCATCCCACTCTAACCCCCAAGTCCCGCTGAACCGAATATCATATCTGAATCTCTCAATGACTCTATGAACCCATCTCCTAACTGAAGCAACCAAGCGAGGTGTATATCTGGCCAACTCACTGAATCTAACGGCACACTCCAATAGTGACATAGCACCCTGACGCAACTGCTCAAACTCCGTGCGCCGTACAGTCCAAGGAACTGAGATGCAACCTCCCTAAAAAAATCTCTGAAAACTGAATCCATGCTAGTGAAGCTAACTCAGCCAGGTTACCCCAACTCATATGTTGCCACCACTGATCAACCCATTTATCTAAACCTGAGACGTGACAAAAACAATCCCGCTTGTCTGCACAACACCTAAAATCCGAAGAATGTAGTAACACTCACTCGAGAAACTCGGGGCATCATCTGCCGCCAATCCACTGAAAGATAGAAGGGTGGTACTTCACATACCTCTCAAGTCCAAGGTATTCTTCCTCCGATGCTACTGCCCTAACCATGGGCTGAACTGAAACCACATGTCATGCTGCCATGACACTAGAACCTGACAAATATGATCTCACTACTCTGGAGTGTAGACGGTGGGAGTCTGAACTCCTCCCATGATCCGTGAAGCATCTGGTGCACTAGAATCAACCCTGCCTGAGTCAATGTGCCAATCATACTCAAAACTATGCCCAGGCCTCCTGAAGTCCGGGGGAGCAACAGGCACCCCCAGTGCATGTCCCCCACATGGAACTACTGTGGCTTCTCAACGGCTGCTCTGACAGGCATCTTAACTGCGACACGTGCTCCTCGTCAGCCTTTGTCTCTGACCCTTGCGAAGTTTACTTCGGGGTAACATCATCAAGAATTGCAGCTCGTGTCCTTACCATCGGTGAGAGAATGGAACGATAATTTCAAACTTCAAGATCAATGAACTCGCAAGATGGGAATGAAATAAGTGAAATTTTCCTAATAGTTCCATAGCCTCTCGAAGATAAGTACAGACGTCTCCATACCGATCCGCAAGACTCTACTAAACTCGCTTATGACTCGTAGCACCTATGAACCTAGAGCTCTGATAGCAACTTGTCACGACCCAAATTTCCCTATGTTGAGTATCGTGATGGCACCTAGTCTTAGGGACTAGGTAAGCCTACATTTAACCACAATAACAATAATAAAAGAACTTTAACAATCTCGATAATAGAAATCTTGACTGAGTCTACATTTTCCCCAAAACCCGATAAATACAAGTCATAAGCTCTACGAAATCTTTCTACAAAATCTAAACACAACTGTCTAGGAATAAGTAAGTACAGTTGAAATAAACAGGAAGGTTACTCCGAAGCCTGCGAATGTACCAGCAGGTTTACCTTGAGTCTCCTTATCACCGCGCAGCTAATAACAACAATTACCTAGATCTGCACACAAGAATGCGCAGAAGTGTAGTATGAGCATACCACAACGGTGCCCAGTAAGTATCAAGACTAACCTTGGTGAAGTAGTGACGAGGACTAGTCAAGACACCACTGGTCTAATATGTAAAAGATATAAATGTACAAATGACCGAAACACAATATCTATCTGAAGATTTTTTGATATAATTAACGGTACGATCGAATAATACGGAAGAAAATTCAATAATTACGATCAACGGACACCATAATAGAAATATGCAAAGAGAATCGAAAGAATGCAAGCCAGATGTCGGGAATCACAACCCAATAAAACTATAGCAACTCAGCACTGCATCAATTTATTCACATCAGGCCTTAGCCAATAAACTCAATAAAGCTGGTCAAACCTTCGAGTGAAACCTTTAAATCGTGAGTTTATATCGAAATCTTTAAAGATATAATCATTTTGGGAATAGAGAAAAATTTCTTCTTTGAAACATACTTTCTCTGAATGTATATTTATATATTTTCATAAAGAGAGATCTTTAAAACATAGTCCCTTCAAAATACGTGGTGTTCAAATATACTTTCCCAAATACTGCTCTTTCAAATATCATTTTTCTGCAAGACAAATACTTTTCAAATATACTTTCGAAATAGAAGTCCTTCAGACAAAACTTTTCCTGGCGATAATTGCTTTTCAACTATACTTTTCAACACACACACACACACACACACACATATATATATATATATATATATATATATATACATATATATATGTATTATATATATATATATATGTATATACATATATATATGTATGTATCTTTCGATCCAAATCTCCTCAATGATAAAACCATAGGAACTCAGTCCGTAACTAAGAATTTGTCGTGCAACGCAATACAGAGGGAAAGCTCCCTGAATACATTTGTAGTCCCAATTTAAATATGCAATGCAGTATAGGGGAAAGCTCCCGGAATCTCGTCCGTAGTCCCAATTTAAATATGCGATACAGTACAGAGGGAAATCTCCCGGAATCTCATATGTAGTCCCAATTTAAATATGCAATGCAGTACAGGGGGAAAGCTCTAGGAAACTCGTCTGTAGTCCCAATTTAATTATGCAATGCAATACAGGAGGAAAGCTCCCAGAAAATCGTCCGTAGTCTTTAAATATGCAATGCAGCCACTGAGGAAAACAACTAGAATGCGACAGAAGCAACATGCATTTCCACAACAGACGCAAAAGCAAACAAGACCGAATGCAAAGGGCGATGAGCAAATCAATACAAAGACTTTAATCACAAAAATGGTAAAAACTCACTCATAAAAAGTAGCCACTTAAAGCAATTCCAAGCACAAAGAGAAAAACATAACAAAGGGAAAACAAGGCAAATATAGCAACGATTCTATATATTCAAGTCCACAACCAAGAAACCAAATCATCGCGGCAAGGAAATCAGCTATAACCAATCTCACTTAGACAATTAGCTTCACCAAATAAACTCATCTTGAACAATTGTTCATTAAATAGCCAACATCAAAGAAATATCAACAACATGGGCCTGTCATCAATTAAACTTAAGTAGTACTTAAGGGAAAGTCATTTAAATCACAATGTACGACTCATGTGCATTTGACACTAAAAAACCGTATAGGGCGAGATGATACTAGTTTTAGTCACATAGGTAGTGTATGAAGAAAGATATAGTATAAAGGTAGGAAAGGCAAAGTCTTCATTTAAGTCAATTAAGATCAAATAAGAAACAAGGAATGCTAGGCAAGTAACTTCTAATTTGAGCAGGAATAGATGAAACTAGAAATCAGGAATTCAGATATAACAATTCCAATTCATAAATGGGAAAACATAAGGACTTAAAAATTCTAAAAGGAAATCTATTTGCAAATAATTCCGAGTACGCACTCGTCACCTCGCGTACGCGGCTACAATCAACATAGAAGACTCAATCCTAAGGGGTAGTTTCCCCCACACAAGGTTAGGCAAGAGACTTGATGTGTGGCTAGAATTCATGGTTTAATGTATTATATGCCTTACATTCTATGTGCTTTAATGATAAAAATACACTTCGTATGTGCATAATGGAGTCTATTTCATGTGTAGGTGAATTGGAGATGGAAGCCGAGTTAAATGGATGCATAAACGTCGAAAATAAGCTCAAGAGTTGAAAAGGAGTACATCGGCTATAGCTAGGCGTTTGGGCTATAAAGCCTAGCCTATCCAGGCGTTAGCCACGCATTTGGGTCCTAACGCCAGGCCTGGCCAGGCGTTAGCCAGGCGTTTGGCCTAGAACACCTGGTCCCTAGTCCGGTCCAATCCGAGTTTTGAAGGTTTTAAGTGTTTCCCGGTTGAATAGAAGTCTCCTACACTTTTAGGGTTTATCTCAAACATATAAATAGACCCAAAAACACAACTTTGGGGAAATTTTTGCTATCAGAGAGAAGAGAAGCATGTGGAATACTACTCAGCAAAGCAAAACATTGATTTTTACATCCTTTATTCATTACTTTGTAGTTTAATTATGCAAGTTATTTTGGAGTTGATTATTATGAGCATGATTAGCTAATTAGGGTTTTGGTGGAACCCGTTGGGGGATGAACTTAATTGTGATATTAATATAGTTTGGTTGGTTGTTAATCTCTATTTGTTCAACTACGATCTTGTTGTAGTTAATTGAAAGGATCATCAATTAGCTGTTCCTATTTATTATGTATCTACTTGAGAGAGAGTGTATATTTAGGTAGTTGTTTGAACAACATCACTCCCTGAGTATAGACGAAAGTCATAACCGAGGGTTTAGAAGTTGGATTAGAAATAACGATACTTCGGGTGCAATCTAAAGTGAACTGTAATGCAATCTAGCTAGCGTAACTTGAGAGAGTGCGTCTAGTAAATTATCATAATTACTTGAGAGAGATTTATGGTAGATAGAGTGTTCATGATTGATAGAGACAACTAATCAAACTATAAGAAGTATCCGAGAAGGAAGTTCACCGATGGGGGAAACCATAACCTTAGACCTTTATTATAATTGTTTACATCATATTGTTAGGTAATCATTAGTTTATTAATTTTGTCAGTAGAAATAGTAAAACATCACCAATTGATATTCAAAAGTCTTGAGAAAATTGATTAAGTAAAAGTTTTGTATTCTGACGGCTTGATTGATATATTTGCAGTGCCTTTTTAGTCTTTCTATAAGACATAGTTCAGCGTGATCAAGTTTTGGCCATTGCCGGGGAATTAGTGGTGTTATCAATTGAAGTTGGAAGAAATACAAAATTCTGAAATATAGTCAATTTTCTTCAAATTTTCATTTATACATTGAAAGTTTAACGTTTGCTTACTTGGTTGTACAGGTGCATGCCTAGAAACTCATTGAGAACTAGGGAAGTAATTGAAGCCTTATCAGACCCCGAGAAAGTTTTCAAGGCCCTAAATCGGGCCAACCGGAAAAGCAAACAGCAACCATCAATTGAACAACTTGAACCCGACATGGAAGATCCAAATAACAGGAACATCAATGGGGATGATGTGGTAGACCCAGTCTCTCAAATAGGGGTGGAGGCTCCTTTATATGACTGGGAACAACCCACGACAGAGAATTTGGCCAATGCGATACTAGTCCCTCAAATACAGGCCGAGTCCTTCCAGATTACAAATAATATGTTGCACTTGTTGCAAAACAAGGGACTATTCCCAGGGTCATACATCAAAGACCCCCAGCAGCATTTGAAGAACTTCCTGTCAATTTGCAAAACACAGAGACAGCCAAACGTCACTCAGGAGGCAATAAAAATGTTGTTGTTTCCATTCTCAGTGACTGGAGCAGCCCAGATTGGCTAAACTCACTCCCCATCAATTCCATTACCACATGGGAGGAGTTAGTTAAGCAGTTCGTGAACAAGTTTCATCCACCCAACAAGACTGCTCAACAAATTGATGAAATCTTGAGCTTCAGACAGAAACCAGTTGAAACATTACAAGAGACATGGGAACGATTTAAGGGAATGCTGGTTATCTGTCCACATCATGGTATTCCAGAGCAGATGTTGGGGCAGCATTTTTATATGGGTCTGGCTGATACTGTTAAAGCAAATGTTGATGCTTCAGCTGGTGGAGCATTCTTGAGTAAAACGTGGAGAGAAAGTCAGATCTTACTTGATAAAATGGCACAGAATTCAGGATGGACAACCAGGAATGCACCCATTACTCTTGTAGTTCACTCAGTGCCATTCGATCCATCCAATACTATTGTAGAGAACGTGGCCACCTTGATAACACATATGAGCATATTAACTAAAAGGGTGGAAGAATCAGGGCAAAAGTAGCAGGTACACATCGTAGATACAACCAATGGGGGCTTATGCACATCTTGTATTAGTCAACCTTTTGGTAAACAGTGGAATGCAGAATGTGATCACCCTCCCTATCTAGAAAACATAAATTATGTGTCAAATTATGGAAGCCAGAGACAAGGGGGCAGAGCTAGGGTCAGCAAGTTCAACCGTATAGACCACCTCACCAACAGCAGAACAGTGGAAATATGGGTGTCATGAGACCACAAGGTAATGCAACACCATATCAGAGGCCACAAGGTTATAACCATCAGAATCAACAACAAGCATACTACCATCCTCAGCATCAACAGGGGGGAAGGCAAGAAGATGGGTTTTCCAGGTTAGAAGCTATGATGCAGCAGGTTATTGGGTCAAATGCCAAAATCAGTGAGAGAATAGATGTACATGAAGCAGCTATTAAAAATATTGAAGTACAGTTGGGTCAGATATCTATGACAGTGAACAATCGTCCTCGTGGAACTTTACCTGCAGATACTCAGGTAAATCCTACGGACCAGGGCCCAAGGCAGCTGATGGCAGTGACTCTCCGCAATGGCAGGGACTTAGACTTGGAACTGTAGAGAGCTCGTGAAAGCAGGCAGGCCGAGACACTGGTACCCATGTCGATTGAACTTGATGATTCAAAAAACTTGACCAAGGTAACAGTGCAACCTACTAAAGGAGAACCCAGTGCATAGAGTGAGACTGAGAAAGAAGTGGAGATAGCCCAAGAGCCGGTAGTTGAGGTGGTGGCTGAGAAAGAAAAGTTCCAAATCACTGGGAGAAAGAGACCACCAGCTCCATTCCCTCAGAGGCTGGCCAAATACCAAAAGGATGAACAGTACAAAAAGTTCTTGGGCATGCTAAAGAAAATACAGGTAAATATCCCATTGATTGATGCGTTGAAGGAAATGCCTGGTTACGCTAAAATGATGAAGGACTTGATGTCCAGAAAATTTGACTTCCAAGATCTGGCTACTGTCACCCTTACTCAGACTTGTATTGCGGTGGTGACGCGTCCTATTGCTTAAAAGTTATCTGACCCAGGGAGTTTTACAATTCTTTGTACCATTGGCAACTTAGCTTTCGCTAAACCTCTATGTGACTTGGGGGCCAGCATTAATCTAATGCCACTGGCCATATATAAAATACTGGGGATTAGTAGAGCCAGACTAACTTCAATATTATTTTAGCTAGCTGACAAGACGGTAAAGAGACCGTCAGGCATTCTGGATGATGTATTGGTGCAAGTGGGGAAGTTTGTGTTCCCTGCTGATTTTGTGATACTAGATTGTAAAGTGGATGAGGAAATTCCCATAATCTTGGGAAGGCCATTCTTGGCCACAGGAAGAGCCCTTATCGATTGTGAGACTGGTGAACTGAATATAAGGCTCAATGATGAAGAAATCACGTTCAACGTGCAGAAGTCTATGAGGCGACCAAGTGAGTTTGCCAACTGCTCTCTTATTGATGCTATGAACGTGATCCCGAAAAAAGATGATGTGTCCCTGACTATAAGGGACCCTTTAACTGAATGTTTGAAGAATCTAGATGATATGAACGGTGAAGAACTGGCAGACTGGGTGTTAGCACTTGAAGGAAAAGAGGTGTGGCCAAGGGCTCTCGAGTGTGAGTCATTACACTTAGAGAAAAGAGAGAACCCGCCGGCCAGGTCATCTGTTGAAGAACCACCAAGGTTGGAACTGAAATTAGAGGATGTCNTCCACCACCCCAGGAGCATGATCATAGAGCAGAATCAAAACTTGGGGTTCAATTCATAAGTTCAAAGTGGAGGCATATAGTGATTCAAGCATTTGTTCGAAGGAGCATGGACAGCAAAACTAATGGAAAGGATGTCGACGCTACTTGAGCAGGGAGTTTCTTGCCCCTTACTTTTATTTCTTGTTTTGTCTATATGTGTTGCACTGAGGACATTTCATGATCTAAGTGTGGGGTGTGGTACATATTTGTTGTGGTTTGTTGTGTTTAGTGTGCTTCCTTGTTAGTAGTTTTAGCTTTTCTTGTTAGTAAATTTTTTTTTTAAGTTTTGTAGCTTTTTATGTAGACTTTTTATTTTAGGTAGAACAAAAAAAAAATTAGAAATATGTGGACTCTTCCCGACGATGGATCTCCTAGACAGTTCTCTTGA
>ML389648.1:67992-100635 GCA_005239525.1 Nicotiana knightiana | reverse complement strand
TATATATATATATATATATATATATATATATAATTAATTAATATATACAAAAGTGGGAATTTGAACTGCCAATTTCAAGACCATTCAAAGTGGGATTTGAACTGTTAATTTCAATTGTAGAGGTGCATCCCAATAATAATTGCACTATAAAAGTCTTTAAGCATACATTCACGCACGTGTATATAAGTAATTAAAAAAATATATAATATTGTTATACATGATTTAGGAAGAAGAGTATGAATTCACGTGAACCCATATCCATCAACCTCGATATGCCTCTGATATCGCGATCACGTAAGCGGTTCCATGGTCACAACATTACTTACATGGGGAATTCCTCAATTCTTACGTAATACATATTATTGAAAATGGTTGGAATTCCTCCGTTCTTAATTAGAAGTTTGATATCTGAGTTACTAAAATAAAGAGTTTTTTTCTCTTTTTGGTAGACTTATTCTATGCAAATCAAGATTAGCTGAACCAGTAATTTGAATATCCAATATCTAAAGGAAAAAAAATGATTTTATCTCCTTTTCCTTTTTATCAACATTACTTTAATTTTTTTAGTTGTAATTATATACAATACGTATAGCCATTTCAAGAAAAAGTGGAAAATTTTGCTTTTATCATCCATGTGACTGTAGTTATTTACTCTTTCTACTTTCTTCTTCACATAGTAATGGCTACCCCCCCCCCCCCCCCCCCCCAATTATCCCATCAAAATGACATTTATTCATTGCTTATCTCACAATCAACTCACCTTGCTTTAGAGTCTCTTTTACGGATATTACTCTTTTCGGTACCAATTTACTTTTAGCACGCCCATTTACAAAATATTAAATTCTATACAAAAATATTACTATGACTAAACTATCCCTAGTTAAACATTTAATATGAGGAGTAAGAAAACTTTTTAGGGATATGTACATAGGGTTATTTTTGTAAAAATAAATTGAATTCTTTCTTGATTATATTACTGGACACTTATTTTGGACCAAAATGAAAAAAGAAACCGGTCACTTATTATGAACCGAAGGGAGTATCAACGTAATCGTGTCATTTGTGAATTGTCTAAGTTAATTAATTAACCCGTGATTAAGTTTGAAGAAATATTTTTACTATCACTATATTTAATATATTCACAAATGATAGTATACAATTTCTTTTAAAGTATTATCAGTACACAAAAGTTAAAATTTAAATAAAATATTCCATTACAATAATAACCGCAATAAGAATTTATTATCATATATAGTATTTTGTCACTACATTTGCACATGTGCTCTAGTTTGATAAAAGAAAGTATAAGTGATGTAAATTCTAACACATTCACAAGTTAAATTACTACATTATATTTTCTCGTTAATTCCATTAGCCCGTCCAGAACTAGTGAAAATATCATGAAAATAAATGTCAATAAGAAAATAAAATTGACAACTCGAATAAAACATGAAAAAAGTTCAGAGAAAAAGAAAAAGTGGATGCTTAATGCTTTTAATTGTTAGCTAGATAAAGAATCTTAGTAAGTACAGCACTAGTATATGTCTGTGTATGAATTTAATCTTCACGCCTATGGTACGATGATATTCCATTGCATATTACATTTTTGGACCACTTTTTATAGGAACTTTCCTCTTTTAAGAGCCCATTTGGACATAAGAAAAATTTGTACTTTTTTTCGAAATCAATGTTTGGCTATAGAATTTTTAACTTTTACTTGAAGAAGAATTTTAGAATTTTTCTCCAAAAATCTATTTTTCAAAATTTTCATCTCACAAAAATTCAAAAATAATCCAAAATTATATTTATATCCAAACATAACTCTCATTTTTAATACTACTTTCACTTGAGAAAAGTTTATTTTTTTGAAATTTTACAAATCTTGTGTCCAAACGCCCACTAAGTCTTCTTCATTGGTTCTTTAAGAAACTTCCTTCACTGGCAAATGAATTATTACCTTTTTAACTTTTTTGATCTGACTTTTTTTTAGAGTTCGTCATTTGTATTTTGTCAGTGAACAGAAGTCTCATGTTAGCTCATGTTATTATTTGTCCTACTTCCCTCTTAAGCTACCCTTTAAAGTACAATACATACTTTTTTGTTTGTATTTTACTTTTTTTATTAATTAACTTGTAATTTTTATTGAAGCCTACTGGCTCGACTGATCTAGATTTACGCCGGTAGGACCATTATAGGGGTCAAAACATTCAATACCAGGAAATTATATATTTTTAATACTCGAATTGGATCTCCTGTTAGGAGCGGAAGAATCTCAACCATATATAGATAGCGGCTGATCTAGATGCATTATATTGATGTGGGCTCCCGAGACCTAGTAGCTTTTACCCCGATCATGTATATGCATAAAAAAATTCATTAAAAAATATGTTTAAATATTTTACTGTGAACCCAGTTATTAGTTTGAGGTTGACGAAGGAATCCATAAAGTTCAAATTGTGGATCCACCGCTGTATATAGAGTAGTGACTTAAAGGTTGTAGCTTCTTTTTGCGCTATCTAAATTTAGAAGTTTAATTGCGCCAATTTTTCGAATGAAAAGCCTTGGAGCAACGGTAAAATTGTCTCTATTGGAGTCGTACAAGCACCCATTAGTGCTTGTATTATGATAGGACTATCTACATCACACTCCTTGTACCTTGCGTAAACACAAAATACTTTATGCATCGGCCTACCCTTAAATCGACCAATTTTTCATTTTGTTCCTCTCTTTTTTCCTTCACCATTTCATAGGATTGTCAATTAAATAATTTGCGCATGATCTATTTTGCAGATAGTAGGAATGGGATCACTAGTGATGATGCCAGTATTGGGGAATTTGTCAGACACTTATGGTAGAAAAATCATTCTAACTGTTCCCATGACCCTTTCAATCTTCCCTCTAGGTAATTTCTTTCTCCATTTTCATCATTTCTTCTTTCTTTTTTTTCTTTTTTTTTCTCTTTTCCACTTAACTTAATGGGATATTAAAGCAATTTCACATCTGATTTGATTGTGATTGACATTAGTGTAATTAGTGTATTTAAGAACATTAAAAAAAAGAGGTTCAAATGTTATACGTCTTAATCCATTTTAGTTAAAGTGGACTCTTTGGGGTATTATCTTTTAGCGCGCGCATGAAACTATTTACATTTAGTAGCTGAAAAAATGTATAAAATTTATATAATTTTTGTATATAACATACATAATGTATATACATTTTTCGACTATTATTTTGAGAGCGGCTATACTGTGTAACTTTCTCATTCTTTGGCCATTTGCCCATGGTGCACTAAGTAATGGATAATATGAATGTGGATTTAAGTTGTACAAACTAAGTAGGCGTTTGGACATAAAAAAATATAATTTTGAAATGTTATTTGGATTTTGAAAGTACGTTTGTACATGCATTTCACTTGAAAAAATATTGCAGTTAATTTTGTGAGTGGAAGGAAAAAATTTCTGAAAATTTTGAATATATGGTTATTTCCAAAAACTTGCATAATTTCATGGACAAACACATTTTTTTAAAAAGAATACGTGAAAAGAAAAGTAAGAAATTCTTATGGACAAATGGGACCTAATAATATAAAATAAAATTATACTATCAGAATGTTAATATCTAATAGCAAGTTAGTGTCTATTTTTTATCAGAATATCAATTAATATTTATGATGAGATTTATCTGTAATTACCTAATAAGTGAGCTAATTGTATGAATATTTTTTACATTGTTAATACATGGAAGTTAAACTCAAAGAAAATTGAATATTGAGAAACAATGAAAAGACAAATTCCTAAAATATTATCCAAATGCCAAGTTAGAAAACTTAATTTGTTCTCTTTCTTAGCTATAACCTTTTCTTTTTTTACAAGTGTTTATCGAAAAAATCCATATCGAAAACCAATTTTTTTTTTTTTAATCTACTTCATAGAAACTTAAAAAACGAAAATAAAAAATAGGAAAATTAAAAGGTATTATAAAGCATGCATAAAATACTCAATTAAATTAGTTGCTTTCAATCTCTTTTTCTGAAACCTACAACCTATTTAAACTTTGTTTTCATCACCTAAAAAAAGAGGACTGAAAGTAGAAACTGATATTGCTTTCACGTTCCTTCTCTTTTCCTCCACTCTACCTTTTCTTTCTTTAATTTCTTTTCTTTTCCTTTTTCCCTTTATCAACACTTGTCGATGGTGGCAATTGATCAAATAAAATTTTCTTTCTTTGTTTATTTATGGTTTTTTTTTTTTTTGGTTGCTATAGAAAGATAGATGCTGCTATAAAACATATCATTTTATAGTATTATGGATCTTTTAAAATAGGAAGTATACTACAAAATGGATATTTATGTACATAAAAGGAATTTTAATTGGTGCTTTACGTCAGATTTTATTGAATATGACTCGTAATTAGTAGTATCATTTACCAAAGAATGACTCAGGTTATGAGATGATGGAATAACCGAAAGCAATTTACTTTGAATTGTTGACATTCGTAAAAAAACATCTAATGAATTATGAATTCAATCCATTTAAATTTCATTTTGGATGGAATAGATTTTACTAATTCTTAAACATTTAATTATACCACAGTAACAAAAAATTAACAACCTTGCTGATATAGGTTTGTTTAATGTTTTGCGGGGGCGGGCAGGAAGATAGACTAGACGAAGTAGTCGCTTTGGAGCATGTTCTTCGACTGGATCAATACATGTATGAACCCTAGAATAATTCCAAAGGTCTAGTCTAAAAAATATCCGAATTTTGTTGGGTTAGCTTTTTGGTAGGAAAGGCGGCCACAAGGGAGAAATTCAAAAATAGTCAGATTTACAAGTGGTTATTCAAAAATAGCCACAGTTTCAAAAGTAATCAAAATCTAGCTATTTTTCATGTAAAGATAAATCTTAACGAAAATACTGTTCAAAATATGGAAAATACTCCAGTATAGTATGCTGGAACTCCAGTATAGCTTATGCAGGAACTCCAGTATATTATGCTGGAACTCCATCATAAGCTATACTGGAGTTCCAGCAAAATATGCTGGAAGTTCATACACAGGTGCACCAAAGTCCAGTATATTATGCTGGACCGGTCTCTGTTGCAGCAAAATAGTGGTTATTTTTCAATGACTTGGCAAATGTTAGCTATTTTTGAATGACCAGTCTGAAAACTGGCTAGCCGTGCTATTTTTACAAATTTTTCAGATAATAAATCGCAATAAAAATATTACACTACTGTCTTGAAAATCTGACGATTACTTTATTGAAATTGAAACAGTGATATTAGCATACAGCAGGACAAAATACTACTTCTACGCTTACTACGTCCTAAGAACACTAATTGCCATGATTTGCGAAGGAAGCGTTCAGTGTCTTGCTCTTGCCTATGTGGTAATTCTCATACCTTAAATACATATATATACAGTGTTGGTTACAGGTTCACATGAATCTAATAACTTTTGCTCAGATCCTATCGAGATCGTTGGAGGAACTCATAAACTTTTTATGTTTTCAGGCCGACAATGTTCCAGAAAGTCGACGAGCCTCGGTTTTTGGTGTCCTCTCAGGGATTGCCTCTTCTGCTTTTGTTTGTGGAAATCTCTCTGCTCGCTTCCTCTCCACTGCTTCCACTTTCCAAGTACGAGACATATCTTCAATTATGATTTAAGTTAATGTTCAAGTTCTATATGTTGGTACTAAAAAAAGAACGCGATTAAGTTACTTACTAAAGTAACTCCAAGTAAATCTCTGTGACAAAAAAATTGCTAAGTAATTTGACCTTCGTACTCGAAGGTTGCTACGTGTAGTGGAACGGAGGGAGTACGTAGCTTAATTTTTAATTTACCATTTCATGCTTATTATCAGGGCGCATTTAACGTAGATGCTATGGGTTCATCTGAACACATAACTTCCGCTAGTACCCAGTTTTCTGCCTAAACAACAATAACAAATTCAGTGTGTTCCCTTAAGTGGGGCCTGAAGAGGGTAATGTGTATGTAAACCTTGCCTCTACTACAGACTGTTTCCGATAGACCCTCGGCTCAGGAAAGATAAAATCTATGTTGCTCGGACTCTCCAAAAGTGATCCCGAACCCGTGTCGAATCCTCCAAAAATGCACTAAATTTGGAGGATCCGACACGCACCCAACAATATTTTTGAAGAATCCGAGTAACATAGGATAAAAAGGGAATGGGCAAGCTTTCTGCCTAAAAAGTCATTAAATATGTACAAACAATAAATTTTGAACTCATTAAATTAGATGGGATATGATAGAATCGATCGCAATTTGAACCCATAAAGTTTAAATTTTGAATCCGCCTCTGCTTATTGTGTGTGCAGGTTGCTGCAGCAATGGCAGTGATAGCTTTAGCATACATGAAGATGTTCCTTCCCGAGTCAATAATGAAAGGTAACATTTGTACAAAAGAAACAGAGACCATTTGTCTTTTGGAAAATTCTCCCAAGAAAGGCTTCCAATTTTTCAAGACATTGCCTTCTTTCAGCGATATGCTCTGCTTATTAAAGACCAGGTTAGACTGCATCGTCAATATAATAAAATCATACTCATTCTGAACGTGTCGACTTTAGACCCTATGATTGCATCCTATAAATACTTATATATAGGCATTTTGATTATGTTGCAGCTCAACATTTTTACATGCAGCTGTTGTTTCATTCTTTGTCAATGTTGCACAAGTTGGACTTGAGGCTTCTTTACTTGTAAGTTTGTTTTTTCAATGTCATATACAAGAAATTAGTTTATATTTCTATTTATTGGAGGAATTTAGCCGAGGGTCTATCGGAAACAGCCTCTCTACCTCTCCAGGTAGGGGTAAGGTCTACCCTCCCCAGACCCCAACAACTGTAGGATTATACTGGGTATGTTGTTGTTGTTATTGGAAGACTTCAATTACAAGCTAACTGGTTTTCATAAAAATCAATGCAGTATTTTTTGAAGGCGCAATTTCATTTTAACAAAAATCAATTTGCTGATTTGTTGATAATTTCTGGTATAGCAGGATCCATATCACAGGTAACTTAATTTTGGACTTTTTTGTTTTGTATGTTCATTATTCATTTCTTTTCTGCTGTTCAATTATTTTTTTTTTATTTTTTATATTTCTGCTTTCTTTTGAACTATTTGCAGCTACTTCTCATGCCCATATTAGCTCCTGCTTTTGGAGAAGAGAAGCTTCTTTCTATTGGACTCTTCTTCAGTTGTCTTCATGTACAAAGCTAATTTATTTACATTTAATTGCATCTATTTTTCAATGTTTAAAGTACTTAGTAACTTCTTTATACTGATATTGTCTCCAATTTAAAATGCAGATGTTACTTTACAGCATTGCTTGGTCCTCTTGGGTAGTAACCTCACTTCTTTACTAGTCCATTTCATATGTTTTTACTTCTTTTTTTCTCTCTATAACAGCCTCGTTTGTTCCGAATATTTTTGGATGTTATAGCAAAGTGCTGTTATAGAGAGCATATATTATAACATAACATGAAAATGTGAAGTGTTGTTATAGAGAGGTCTGATATTTAATGCCTCATCCAATTTTCCAGATGATTAAGGATTTTGCTAATGTGCCAAATATGTGCAGGTCCCTTATGCAAGTGCTTTGATCTCTGTTTTCTCTATTTTTGCAATGCCATGTGTAAGTTAATTTCAGTAATCCTTCTGCTGTTCATTAGTTAAAGTATTAGTAGAATTTTGATGAAGTGTTTGCTTTAATTGCAGTTAAAGAGCATTGCATCTAAGCAAATTGGACCAAATGAGCAGGTACATTTTCAAGAATTGCTCACAAATATGATATTACTATTATAAAGGACAATTGTCTATTACCTTGCCCACAAAAATGATTTTAGTTTTATTTTCTCCTTTTAGGGAAAGGTTCAAGGATGCATCACAGGCATATGTTCATTTGCAAGTGTAGTTTCTCCTCTAATTTTTAGCCCTTTAACAGGTAGCTAAACTAACCTATGTTGCTCGGACTCTCCAAAAGTGATCCTGTACCCGTGTCGGATCCTCCAAAATGCACTAAATTTGGAGGATCCGACACGCACCCAACAACATTTTTGAAGAGTCCGAGTAACATAGAAACTAACCCATGTTTCTGTCTATTCTCTTGTATCATTTTCTCAGACCCAAGTTAACTTAATCTGAATCGTGGTGTTTCGATCCAGCTTTATTCCTATCACAAAATGCACCCTTCCATTTCCCAGGATTCGGTATAGCCTGTGCTGCCTTTGCATCAGTAAGTACTTAAACATTTTTTACATATCCTCTGTTGCAATTTCAGTTTCTCTTTAGTTCTAGTAAGATCTTGTATGTAACACGATCGATGATACTGCAGATGCTGGCCTTTATTCAGAGTCTCATGATAAGGCCAGATGATACTGTGATCAACTGCAGTCCAAACGATTCAGACTCAGGAGAGCCATAATTTTTGGAATTGGAGTATGAGGCTCTAAAGTCTAAATCAGATTGTGTATAGTTCAGTTTATTTATTTTAACTTTTATCAATAGTTTATTTATTTATGCCATTCTGAAGCCAACCGATGAACTTCCATGAGAAGGCCCCCAATGTATCTTTGGTAATTATATTGTAGTTACTTCAGCACCTTCCTAATAGGATTAAGAATCTATAGAAATGTATGATAATTAGATATTGAAGGTTTTTTTATGTTATTTATTCTTAGAAGTGAATGCAATATGATGCACCAACATTTCCTTTATTTTCATGAGATCTTCCTAATACTAGTAAATATGAAAATAAAGAAGAACACAACCCACAGTTAGAGCTACTAAATTACACGATTCTATTGCAGCCAACTAAAATCTGCCTGAAGACTGGAGATTTCAGGTGAATTAAACAGATAGATTTAATCAAATATTATTACTATAACCTTAATTTCAAATGGAAAGATTCAACAGCATTGTGAGCCTCAACGACAACTGTTTAAAATTATTTGAGGTAAACAAACAATGCAGACCCCTTTTTTCCAAGAAAAAAAGCCAAAAACGGGAACCATTTCACATTCATAGATCTTGATGCAACTGACAAAGCTAGGTAGCAAACACTTCATAAGGCTAATTATCACTAAAAATGTGGCTTGTAGATGTGCTCATCTTAATAGGTCAAGGAAAACAAGTGTTTCAAGGAAATCTCAATGCATATGTACAACATCTAAACTGCAACAAACAAAAGCTTCAAGAGATACCAAGCTACCATAACATTAAGTATGACATAAGGGTAAGTTCAACAGAGTAGAAACTTGTCACGCACAGAGGCTAAGGGTTCATGATTGCATAAGCAGTTTATCATAAAACTCAATTAAGGCTAAATTTCTCGTATCCTGAGACCGAAAATTACTTGCGTCATGGAAATCTTACTCCTGGAAGATAATTACAGGATCGGCGTAGGATCTTGCACAACCTAACAATTTCTCAGCCAATTGAGATAAAAGTCGGGACTCACAGTTCATTGAACATCTCTTGCACTTTCTTTTCTCTGATGTGATAGTGAACTTCTCCAAAATCGTTGAACTCTTCAACAGGAATTCTGAAAGTTTGAAAAGCTTTCTTAATTGCCACTGAAAACTGTACTTCAAGCACACCCCGACGGAGATGCCAATCTTAACTTTCTTGAGGTTGGGAAACTGAAAGCTTGAAATCCAACTCTCCATATAATTATTATCTCCTTTGGCCGGATATCTTGACTCAAAGCGGCGGCAGGAACTATCATACTGGAGACAGAAAATATATTCAGGATCAAATGCAGGTAAGCCTACTGAAATTGCAGAAAGGTACAAAAATTGATTTCACAGTAGAAGTGTCTTGTCATAAAAATTTCAGAACCAACGAATCCTAATGGTACATGGAAAAGGATTAAGAGGGCTGTTCCAATCATAAAATTCATCGAGCACGTAACCTAACCAAAGAATGATAGCGCAACAGTACTTTTTGTTTCGAAGATCATCTGCCTCAAAGAAAGCAACAACACCAACCATATTAATGTGAAGCTTTATAGTGACAAAAGCAAGCTTCTTACAGATAATTACAGATATATTTGCATTCTCCTTCAGAAACAACTTCATAGGAGGGGAGGTTGTTCAAATTTCATCAAATGAATAGACGTAAGAAGAAAAGAAAATGTTCCAGGAAGTTACAGGCATAATGGCGATGTCTATGTTGAGTGTGTCCGCATGAGGTGACGCTCGCAAAAGTCCAGCTACTCCATGCAAATTAAACTTTTCTATATGCAACTCTAGTGTAAGATATTTGCATTTCAGGTCTGGAATCAGCACCCGTGGAACCCCTTCAAACTTCAAGGTGCACAGGACCTGGTGTAGTGAAACAAATGAAACCAATAGAGAATGGAGAAAGCACTAACAACAAAAAGAAAGTACTCCTCGGCAGAGAGATAGTGTTGTGACAAATCTAAACACTTTAAGCAACATCAATGTAAAAAGATCTTGGTTGCAAGATGTATCTTTTTTCCGGTATCATAAAAGAAATATCCAATTTTGAGAAGTTTACAAATGGATTGCAAAAAGGCACAGAAGGCCGCACCTTTTTGTAATTGATCCTGTTGCGCTTATAAACAACCAAAGACCACTCCCCAAGCGGAGCTTGCATTTTCAAACATATCTCCATTCTTATAGGAATTAGAAAGACTGTAAAAAGTTGAATATACTCAGTTGATTTACCCCTTCTTACTATATACAATCCATATCTCAGGTAGTTAAACTAAATTTATCTGTTCAGCCGCTCAGCGCTTAGAAAAAAAATTCCATTTAGAAAATCTAAGAATGAATTGTTGTTTGTGAAATTTGTACAAAGGTTCTCAATGTATAATGTTTTTATTCTATAATGACTAGTAAGCATCAACAGAGAAATAAGGACTTTTGAATTAAAAACAAACCTCTCTGAAGCAATTTCCAATTGATAGCTCTGTTGCATAACTCAACTTATGAAGATAATCTTGCACAAGTGTCCTCAAAACTTTATGAGAATAATCACAATTTTCTTCCTCATCATCAAAACCACCTGTACCTAAAGTCCTAAAGCCCCGATTCCTTTGATACATTTATTGTTGAAAGTAAGCTTCGCATTAACTAAGGAAGACACATCGACGAGCCTACACATGAGATTATAAAGATTTCCTGAAATCTCCAAATGCTGAAGATACGGGGCAATAATTTCCAAAGAACCATCATTTTCAGCATCAGGCCGCCAATGGCCTGCCAATGTCAGTCTCTTTAAATTTGAGGAAGTTATTTCAAGACGACTAAAACCCCGGAAGAATGACAACTCCAGAGTTTCCAAAGCAGGACAACCTGATAGTAAGTTCACAATATGACCGTCATCTAAACTTATTAGGTACAAATTTAAGCTCTTTAGAGAGTTCCAAACTATGGTCAGTTCCTTATCAAACACCCAGTGGCTCAAATTCAATGTAATTAATGATGAACAATTGCCTATAGATAGGGGCAATTTATAAGTGAGTTCTTCATCATCTGAACACAATATAATATCTTCCACTTTTCTTTCTACAGCAAAATTAATCCATCGGCTGGTTTCCAACTCAAAATTCCATCTAGACATGAGATCAAAAACAAGTTTGAATTTTTTGATTTTGGAACAAGTGCAATGAGTTAAAACGTGGTCAACAAAGTATATGAAGTTCTCTGTCTTGTAATTACTGTTAATGAAATGGAAGTTATAGATTGAATACCAAACAAAACGCCACCGTTTTGAGAGAACACAGGATGCGACGGCATCTTTGGTCGGCAAAAGAGAGAGGATTTGTACCAGGAGTGCGTCCGGCAACTGACTCAAACAGTCTAGGGTTTCGTCAACTCCATTATTTTGTTTCTTCGACATTGAATCTCTCAAATTAGAACCGCCATTTTTGCGGGAATGGAGTGAAGCCATGATTTCGAAATTCCTCAAAGGTGGGCCTAGTCTTGGTTGGCCGGTTGAGTTTTAGAATAAAGGGCCAAATAGATATGATAGACATCTTTGATGTTCGTCATTGATGAACGAAGTAAGTGGGTCAGTACATTTCATAGTGGTGAAGAATAGTTTTATTTGCTTAAGATTTGATTTTTTTCAGAATGACAAAGAATTATCTTAAATGCATTGCTTAGATTTTTTTTTAGGAATAAAATGCGTTATATTTTTGTTGCTATTTTCTCAATGGCTGTTATTTAGTTTATAAATTTGTACTTCAAGGGAGGATTATTAACATCTTTCATCACTTTGATTAAGGTCCAAATAATCCCACAAAGTTGGGTTCTCTAAGTTCACAAATTTTAGTTTGGATTGTCACGGCGGAGCACCGTTAATAATAAAGGTATTTTTGATTACTTTGCTAATAAAAGGGGTAAATTTAAATCGATAGTATAAGGGAGAACACATGTGTACAATTTTTAATAGCACATGAATATATGTGGTCCTTTTCCCTTGGTTTTATATATGGGCCTTTTTCGAGCTTTACTATTTATATTTATACTTTAAAAAATAATACTAAAATTTTAACGAAAACGGAAATGAGTACTAGTCTAGTACAATATAATATAGGAGTATTATCACTTTTAGCCTCCGTTAGAAATTATTTACACATGGTAGTCGAAAAAGTGTATAAACTTTGTATAATGTTTGTATATAACATACAAAATGTGTGTGTATGTATATACAAATTTTATACATTTTTCGGCTATTATTTTTACAGTGACTATCAATGTCATTTTTCCTATATTTATACGTCGCCTATTGGGCTAGCGACCTTCCTTACGTCGAGTAATGGACCGGCAAACATAGGACGCCTATTGGACCAGCGACCTTCCGTGGGTCGCCTATTAGGTCAGAGACTTTCCGTAGGTCGCCTGTTAGGCTAGCGACCTTTAGTAGAGCTGTCAATACGGACTTGGACCGTCGGGCCACCCAAGACCAGGCCGTGATTTAGCAGGGTCGACTAGAATTTTTGGGGGCCATTTAAAAATAAGGCTTTTAAACATGGCCCAAGTAAGCTCGCGGCCCGTGAAACTTGGTTGGGGTTGGGCCGGCCAGTAGGCCTAAATAAAAAATATTTATTTAAAATATAAAAGAGTATATTGCTTTTAGTGATGGAAAGTCATAATTGAATCTTTACTTAAAGGAACTAAAGTTTGATCTTGAGAAGTTTCAAGAGATAGATGTTGTCATGTATCGGAAGGACCATTCTAGAAAGTATCCCGATCTTCCAGTGATGGCTGGTTATGTACTTAGTATTCTTATTACCACCGTAGCATTGGAATCAACATTTAGCATTAGTGGGCGTGTTCGGATAAAGTACAGAAGTTGCATCCATCATGAAAATGTCCAAACACTTATTACTACTCGAAATTGGCTGCACGATTTTTCCCAAACTCAAACCGTTACTTTCTCCATTTCAAATTAGATGAGGTACTTTCCTTTTTAGTCTTTCTAAATTAAATGACACATTTCTAAATTTGAAAATAATTCAACTTTAAAATCTTCATTTTACCCAATTTACCATAATGATAAGATTTTATAACCATCAAATGTCATGACCCCACAAAACTTTGCCCCTTAAGCTTTTAAGACCACAAGTTTTAAAAATCTTTTTTTTCTCTTAAACTTCGTGCCAAGTCAAACTAACTCGTCTAAATTGAAACATGGGGAGTAATATTTTTTATGTGAATCTGAATATTACTATTTCTTAAAATTTTATTATTCTTAATATTTAACTAACTAATATTGCATATGAATTGTAGATCTCGATGAAAATGAAGATGTTAAGACAATCTTGTCACAGGCGGATTCAAATGTGTTTGATGAAGATAATGCGTTGGATATCCATAAGCGCCATGGATGTTATTTTGAATATTTGTTTTGAATTTTGACTTTTAGTGAATGAAATATAACCTTGTCCTTTACTTTTTTCTAGTGTTTATTGTGATATATTAGAACAATATTAAAACCTATTAAGTTTTGCGAAATTATTTAACTTTTAAATATTTATCTTTTTTAGGTTAGAACTTAAAGAAAAATATAAAATTATATTTTAAAAAATAATTGGCTGGACCGTGGAGGCCCGCGGCCCACATAAAGCTGGGGTGGGCTAACCATTATAAGGCTCGTCAAAATGATGGGCTAGCCAGCCCAGCCCGACAAATGCTAAAGCACATGAGTTGCGTTGGACTAACCCGGCCCGACCCGTATTGACAACTCTAACTTTTAGTCGCCTATTGAACAAGCGCCCAATCACTAGAATTTAGTTCATGTTTTTACTTTTTTTCATCCGGAGTCCAATACCATAATCGGGTATAAAAATCCCATATAATAAATAAATGCTCCCTAACAAAAGCGATATCATACGTTGAACTTGAAATTTATGATTAAAGATGAAAGAGTACTTAGGACTCCAAACAACATTTATTGGTGAATTTAAATCATGTTGCAACTCGTTGAGGCTGCAAATACTAAATATATTCCTTCATTAATGCACCAAGCTTGAAATAAACATGTTTTCTTCTTCAAATATTGTGTTAACGACATTAGCAATTTCATCTCTAATGACACTTTTTTAGTTAGTGATAAGAATGGAGAGAATTAATCCATCAATTTTAATAATTGAAAATCAGATTTCTTAGAATGACGGCGATCGTTCTTTTTTGAGTAATGAAAGAATCATTCTCTGGAAGAAATACTAGGCGTTTTTAAAAATTAGTTGAGATGCGAAAGAATCTATATTCTTTATGTAGTATTCTCTATCCTCTAATAGCTTGTTTGGACGGTAGTTACGTATCGTTTCATAATGTATTGTATTGTACTATATCGTTTGATAAATATAATGTTTGGATAGATTGTGTCGTTTGTCATCGTTTCGTGATATCACACACCAGCAATACGAAGAATAAACTTACAATATTACAAACAAAAATCATGATACATGGTAAAATTGCTAGATAAAAAATTAGGGTAAATGATAAAATAAAATTATTAAATAATAATGAAGGGTGAGATTGAGATAAAAAGACAAGGTAATGACGCGACCACACTAAATCGGTCGTTACATAAAGTGACACATTTTGTCTTTATGTAACGACGGATTTAACGATACGATACAATAAAATTTAAGTAACAATCAAAACAAATATCGTATTTAAAGTAACAATACGATACAATACAATGTATAACAATCATCCAAACAAGTTGTAAATTAGCTGGTAGAAAACATTTTCTTTCAAATGAGTTTGATAGATACTTAAAACCGAGCGATTGAAAAGGATTTTAACTCATTACTGCGTAATTCTCGCAAACATTTTCGTAATGTCCTTATGTCCTCATGTTCCATTTTACATAATAATATCTTTGGAGACAAATAATTTTGTATATTGATTATATATTATATATCTCTTTAGTTTTAGAATTAAATATTGTATTTGGATCCAATGTTACTAGGAGATCGACTTAAATATTCATATAAAACAAGTGTGAGATCTATAGAAATAACTTAAAGAAAAACTTTCATTTTTTAAAATAAATAATTAGTACTAGTATTAAACTAGAAGGGGTCCGTATTAATCTTTGCATTTTAATTTTTTTTTTTTTTGGCTGAAGCAGAATCTTTTTTGTTCCTTTAAGTAAAAGATTTAGTACAATTCACCATGAATAACGGCGTTATCAATAATAATAACTGTATATAAAAATCATATGCAGTACAACGGAAAAAATAATATTGCATGCCCTGCATTGGCCAAAACCCATTTACGATTAAAGGTTGTGGTGGCATGGATGGTATCATTCAACTATAAGTAAAACTTAGCAAAATGGCTAAAAGTATCCCTATCGTTTGGTAAGTGGTTTAAAATTATTCACCGTCCACCTTTTGGTATTACCCACATCACTATTTCTATTGTTAAAAATACCCTTCAATATAACGACAATATATATGGGGCCAACTTTTAATGTGTTGGCAGCATTTTATTAGGCCGCATGGCTATTGATTTCACTTCATTAATATGAGTATCATAAATCCGCCTTATTTTTCTATCCGTGCCCATTTGTTTGACCTTCTACCCATCTCATCTGTTTACCCTTAAATTCGGATAACAATTAAACTTATATTATGGTTTTAAGGATACTAGCCAATAGTACGCACGTTGCGCGTGTACTTTATCTACACGAAAAAAATATTTTGTTTAAAATTGTATTTGAATTATAAAATAAAAATGTTTGTTCTGAAAATGAAGAACATTAATTCTATATAGTTAGGGAAAATATGTCGTATAGAAGTCCTCAATCATGGTTAATATATTAAAAAAGAAAGAATCATAAACTAAACTATACTAATTTATCGTCATTAGATAATAAATTAAAATGAGAATATATATTAATTAACTATGATTTAATAATAATATTAAATATAAAGACATGTGTCATAAATATATGTACCGTAATATGATAAATTATATTATTTTTATGGTTTATTACCAAATATACATAGGTAGCTACAAAAATGTTCTTGTGTATATAGACGGAACGTTTGCCTATTATATCTATATATTTTATTTGTATTATATAGAGTTATTTGTACTGTGCCGGTGATAGTTTACTTATATTGCATTAATGATGAATCATAATTACGACTATACTACTGCCTAAAAGAAAAAGAAAGTTATTTTTAATGCAAAGGAGTATTATTTTAAACTAAAGGGATCCTTTCCTTATTTGAGGTAAAATCTCAATTGAATCAAACTCCTAAATATTAGTAACTAACTGAATAAGGAACGATTTAATAATCAAAATTTAGTTGATGTTAAAATCCAAAATATAGGAAATTAACTTAAATTACTATTTTGTTCATTGTATAATTTATTTTTAAAGGATAAAAAAGGCGAACGACATTTCGCTAAGGGCCTTCGTGCTTTTAATATAGTTATATAGATGTGATTTAATCTAATACCAATTGATAGATCAAGAATTAAACAGATGAATTAGACAATAAAATAAATCAAACCAGTATATAAGCAAGGCCTCAACCTCGATTTGAGACAGTCTCGAGGTGGAATAGTAAGAGTAGTAATGTTAAAGCAATTCTAACGAATAGTAAGTGAAATAACAAGAGAGCAATGAGTGTATGTGTTTTTATCAGTGAATAATGATGATTATTGTTTACCCTCAAATTCGGATAACAATTAAACTTATGTTGTGATTTTAAGGATATGTGATTTAATTAAATACCAATTGATAAACAAAGAATTAAACATATGAATTAGACAATAAAATAAATCAAACCAATATATAAGCAAGGCCTCGACCTCGAATTGAGACAGTCTCGAGGTGGAATAGTAACAATAGTAATGTTAAAGCAATTATGACGAATAGTAAGTGAAATAACAAGAGAGCAATGAGTGTATATAGTTTATCATTGAATAATGATGATTACAGATGAGTGGGATTCCTCTTTATATAATAGAAGAGTCCTAAATAAGGTACACTTCTAATTACTAAATCCCATGATTGGTACCAATAACTGTTCTTGATTTGATCTGTTCCGGAATTTCCGTCGTGATCTTCAACTGGTTACGGATATCTCGCCAGTCCGTTATTATGCTCCATTCGAAGTCGGTCATACTTGGTCTCGATTGTTACTGGCCTCGATCTCAACGGACACTTCAACCTCTAGGCTTGGTGCCTCATCTTCGAGCTCGGGTTCGACTCACTACAAAGCTACCCCCGATGCAACTCCCTTGCCTCGATTAAACAGTAAAATCGGTTAGGCCCGATTTTGACCGTATACAGATAGTCCCCTCGTTTTTTGGAGTGTAACGAGAAGAAACGAACTGAGACTTCGATTTAATACCTCGATCAATTATGACATCACCATCGTGATGTAAGCGACGGAGGCGACTGAAGTGTCGCGTCTGCACAATTCTCTAGATCATTAATTAGTGCCAGTTGACGGTCGGACATTAGCATTTTCCAATCATCATAGCAGATATTACAAATAGACCATCTTCATAATCTTCACAAACTTTACTTTCAAAACTTCCCCTAATCTTCAAAAACTCTTTTACTCCCTTCAAGCTTATTAATTCTGCCGGTTCTTCAAATCCCTTTTGCCATTTTTTTCTTAAAATAACAAGTTTCGCGTTCTTCCATCTTTCACCTTATATAACAATGGTGAAAACATCAAAAACCGTTCCTCAAAAGGAAAAAGCCTCATCATCGCGGCCGACCGGTGACAAAATACCGGTGGAGCCACGCATCGAAGAGTGCGTTCCCAGGCCATGCGAACTCACGTCCGATTTTAAAGTTGAAAAACACTCTTCGGTTCCTGGCCTATGCGAGCCCATGCCGAGATACATATGCTCAATAACTGAAGGCGATCTCGAACAGGTGAAAAAAGATTGCCACTAGGAAAACAAAGAGGTGGTAATTCCTACCCCCGAGGAGGATATTACCACTCATGTGAAAGGGTTTTTAAGTGTCTATACTTACCCTTTCATGCTGGGTCCCATCAATCCCATTATAATCGACTTCTGTCGCCAATACCACATAACCCTAGGCCAAATCCACCCCTCCTTTTGGCGCATCGTTATTTTGCTCTGATTCTTCGCGAGCAAGGTCGAGGGGATCTCTTTCACCCTCAATCATCTCATTAGGCTATACATCCCCCGTATCTATCGAGGCAGATTAATAAAGCTTCAGCGTCGGGCCACAAAGGTGTTGTTCTAGAGCATAGACGAGGACAAAGATCGAGGATGGATGGGCCGGTTTTTCCGAGTCAGGACTTCTGACTTAATCCCGGCCGAGAAAATGCCCTTCCCCGAAGAATGGAACATGAAGCGTAAGTACAAACCCACCAATAGATTCTGTTGATTGTTTTGCTTCCTTTACCTTTTCTCATCTACATTCTTCCTTATGGTGCATTCGTGATGCTCAATCTATGGAGACCCCCGATGCGGAAACGGCCCACGAAGGGGACGACATATTCCGTGGCTGCTTCATGGGGGTCGATGACGTTCCCCATCTGGATGTAACGATCATTTTCGATGAGGCTCAGCAACTCCTGAACCAAGTAAATCCAGCCCCTGTTATTATGTTTGCGTTTGCTTTTATTTTCTTTTGTCTAATTTCCTTCCTTTCTACATAGGTTGTGACGCTCCATCGAGAAGCGTTTTCCAAATCCTGAGCTGAGCTGAACAGGTGTGAGGCCTATCTCAAAAGGCTCATCGGGGGAGAGAGATGCCCTCAAACTCCTCTATGTGCAAAAAGAAAAGGAGATCAGGGACCTCCGAGTCGAGTTGGCAAGAGCTCATAAAGAGCAGACCGATCTCATCGAGCAGGTAACATAAATTTTTGGGGAGCTTGACATATTAATTTGATCTTGGAGACTAACACTTAGATCCTGCAGGTTCAATAGAAGGTCGAAAAGGTTGAGCAGCTTCGCGAGGAGGCTAAGGTGAAAGAGGCAGAGACTTTGGGGTGGAAGCAACATATGGACCGTCTCGCCTCGGAGAAAGATACGGCTCGAGCCCAGCTGTCTTCGATTGAGCGTCAACTCCAAAGTGCGAAGGAGGAGAGCTTGGCCCCAGCCAATAAAATTGAAGAGCTCGGGACTCGGTTGGCCGCTGAGCTTGCAAAGGCCACATCCAAGGCAGAGGAGGTTGTGGCCGCCTACCACGCCGATGCTGAAGCTGCTAACACTCGGGCAAAGGAAATTTCTTATACTGCTCAGGTTCAATTATCCTGCGCTGCCGAGCATGCTAAGTGTCAGTCTCGGAGAGAGATTCTTGAAGAGATTCATGCTTGCGTCTTTGACCTCACCACCGATATCGAGAATGCGAAGGTGATGGAGGACGAGACCAAAGCTTTAATTTATGATGATGATGACTCTGAGAGTGGATCCGAGAGTGGAGGAGATGAAGATAAAGCTCCCATGGAGGGTGAAGATGAAGCTTCCGAGGAGGACTAGTCTAGATTTTTGTGTAGGACCATGAGCGGTCTTTGTAAATACTTTTGCATACATGAAAGATCCTTTTTCTTTCCGGTTTGTCTCTGAATTATGCTTCGTGAAAACTTTGTTTTGATTTCGCCTTATGAAAATTCTGATATACTTTAAGTCTTGTGAGAAATTTGAATCACTTCGTTGCTTTGTGAAAATTTTGTAGAAATCGGATTGCTATAGCCTCTATAATCGAGTGAGTACTTGCTCGAAATTTAGATCAAAAAAACCCTTAGGTTTTTTGGTTAAGCGAGGGTGGGTCCCCGAGCTCAATAATGTGTTTGATTTCGGGTGGCTTGATAGATGTCGCAATAATACTATTTTTAAAGTTGAGTTCGAGTAAGGTTCGAACTTATAGAAACAAACCCCTTAATGTTTGTATCGAGTAATGATGAATCCTCGAGCCGTAGTCGAGTGAATTTTTATTCGAGTCTGAAATGGTGGAACCCTTAGGTTCGAATTGAGCGAGAACACGATCTCGATCTCTAAGTGTATTGGCCCTTAGGCTCTTTAAATTTGGTCGATATGGCCTCTAAAGGATGGCTATTTTTCCCCTCTTTCGGCTTAAAGGCTTAGTAAAAATTTCTTTATGCCTTAGCATGTATTTTCTACCCATTGGGTTTTTTTAGGGTTCAATGTTGATCGAAATCTCTTTGCTTTTTGTGCCTTAGCACGTTTGTTTTAGGATAATCTGATACCTTTTAAGGTTTTTCGAGGGCTGATTTTATCGAAGCCCTTTTAATTATTTTTTCGAGGGTAACCTTTTCTTAAATCGATTTTCAAAGAATTCAAAGGCCTGTTTTCATTACGGGATTCAGACGTCTCTGAGCCGCGTTAGTTTGGCCATAGCCTTTGGTTATGACTTTAGGGCTTATTTCCCAATAACACTTCGAACTTGTTCAAAACGTTAGTCCCCGAGAACAATGGCCTTGGCCTATAAATCGAGGGGTGCCTCTTTGAGGTCTTATAGATTCGAGTTTATGTAATTTGAACATGTTAATTGTCGACGGCAGTCCCCGAGTGTTCGAGGTGTAATTGTAATTGTCTCTTGAGCCATTTACCGTTCGTGGTGTAACAGTACTTGGCCCTTGATCCATCTTTCACAAAAATCATAAGCATAGAGCTCGTATAGTAGAAAAGGAAAGAATGCTTCTTTGAATAATTTATACAAGCATACATGTTTTAACATTGGGGCTCGACTAATCTATATGGACACGGTTCATTTGACCATTTGGCCCATTACAAAATTTTCCTATCGAAACCTTGCTGACACGAAGCATCTTCCTTAAAAACATAACATCCAAGGGTGATGCCCCCCAGTATTTGAGGTTGATTGTAAAGAAGCCTAGGATACTGTTGAATTGTCCCCAAGTAGCACATATAATTTTTGCCTCGTTAAAAACCTCATCGGAAAAACCCATTTGGACAAAAATCGATCTAAGGAAAAAAGAGTGCAACACGTGCTTTAAAACCTGAGGTCTCGATGTCTTTGATCGAATACCTGCAATAAGTTAGTATCGAATATAAATGAAAAATGGAGAGAGCCATACCTTAGAAATAATATCGTTTGAGAAGTGATATATTCCAGTTATTTGTCAGTTAATCGCCGTTCATCGTGCCAAGCTTATAGGATCTCTTTCCGACGATATCGAGGACTTGATAGGGTCCTTCCAAATTTGGGCTGAGCTTCCCTTCATTAGGGTCTCAAGTGTTGATGGTGACTTTCCTTAAGGCTAAGTCCCTGACTCTGAAGTGATGAAGGTTGGTTCTCCTACTATAGTATCTCTCGATGCGTTGCTTTTGCGCAGCCATCCGAACGAGGGTGGCTTCTCGTTTCTCATCCAATAATTCGAGGATAGTATTCATAGCCTCATGATTTGATTCTTCCATTGTATGTGGAAATCTGGCGCTGGGTTCCCCGACTTCGACTGGAATCAAGGCTTTAGATCCATATACTAAGGAGAACGGGGTTTCCCCCGTACTGGACTTCGACGTTGTTCGATATGCCCAAAGGAATTTGGGTAGGATTTCTCTCCATTTTCCCTTGGCGTCATTCAACTTTTTCTTCAGGTTCTGAATGATAGTTTTGTTCGTTGACTCGGCCTGTCCCTTCCCACTTGGATGATACAATGTCGATAAGATCCTCTTTATTTTATGTTCTTCGAGGAACCTTGTTACCTTGCTGCCGATTAATTGCTTTCCATTGTCGCATACAATCTCTACAGGTATCCTGAATCAGCATATCATGTGATCGCATATGAAGTCTATAACTTCTTTTTCTCTGACTTTCTCGAAGGCATGTGCTGCCACCCATTTATAGAAGTAGTCAGTCATAAACAAAATAAATTTAGCTTTACCTAGAGTCGATGGCAAAGGTCCGATGATATCCATTCCCCATTTCATGAATGGCCATGGGGATAGGATCGAATGAAGTTGTTCTCCATGCTGGTGGATCATCAGTGCATGTCTTTGGCATTTGTCACATTTTCGAACAAACTCCTTAGTGTCTTTTTCTATACTATCCCAGTAGTATCCTGCTCTGATGATTTTGTGAACTAATGATTCGGCGCCGGAGTGGTTCCCACAAGTACCTTCATGGACTTCTCGTAGAACATAATTGGTGTCAACTGGAACCAAACATACTACTAATGGTCTGTAGAACGTTCTTCTGTATAACGTTCCATCTTTAGCCAATGTGAATTGAGTAGCTTTGGTTCGTAGGGCCCTCGATTTTTTAGGGTCCGATGGTAGCTTTCCATTTTTTCAAGTACTCGATATACTTATTCCTCCAATTCCAAGTTAAGCTTGTGGAGTTTATCTCAGTGTGACCTTCTCCGATCATAGATCTTGAGAGTTGAACGACCGTCCCCGAGCTGATTTCATCTTCCTCGACTGATGACCCCAAGTTTGCAAGAGCATCGGCTTTACTGTTCTGCTCTCGATGTACGTGCTGCAAGGTCCATTCTTTAAAACGGTGCAAAGTCAGTTTCACCTTGTCCAAATACCTTTGCATTCTATCTTCTCGAACCTCGAAGGTTTTGTTAACTTGGTTTACTACCAACAAAGATTCGCACTTGGCTTCAATGACTTCCGATCCCAAGATTTTAGCTAGCTCGAGCCTTGCAATCATGGCCTCGTACTTGGCCTTATTATTAGTCAACTCAGAATGGACTGTCTAATAGTGTTGCCTGTGGGCGGCTTCAAAATGATATCTATCCCAGACCCTTTCACATTCGAAGCACCGTCTGTGAAAATGGTCTACACCCCTGATGATGTACCTGATTTTAACAAGAGTTCCATTTCGACTTCGTGTACGAGAGTTGGCGTGAAATCGACCACGAAGTCTACTAAAATCTGAGACTTGATGGCCGTTCAGGGTTGATATTCAATATCGTACCCACTGGGTTCGATGGCCCATTTGGCCAGTCGGCCGGACAGTTCGGGCTTATGAAAAACATTATGAAGCGGGTAAGTGGTTAATACACATATGAGGTGACAGTGAAAATACGGTTTTAGCTTCCTAGAGGCGCTTATCAATGCAAGTGACAATTTCTCTAAGTGTGGATACCTAGTCTCTGCTTTCCTAGAGTTCGACTTACATAATAAACGGGAAATTGCATACCTAGCTCTTCTCGAACCAGGACACCACTTATCACGATCTCTGAGACTGCCAAGTACGAGTAGAGTTTTTCATCTGCCTTTGGAGTATGAAGCAATGGTGGGCTCGAGAGGTATCACTTCAATTCCTCTAACGCTTGTTGGCACTCCGGGGTCCAAGCGAAATAATTCTTCTTTTTGAGTAGAGAGAAGAATATGTGGCTCCGATCCGACGACCTCGAGATGAATCGGCCTAAAGCAGCTATTCGCCTTCTCAGTATTTGCACGGCTTTAAAGTTTTCCACGACGGTGATGTATTTGATATCGTTGATTTTATCAGGTTTGATCTCGATTCCCCGATTTGACACCATGAAGCCAAGGAACTTGCCCGAACTGACCCCGATGGCACCTTTTTCGGGGTTGATCTTCATGTTGTATTTTCTCAGTATCCTGAATATTTCCTGCAAATGTGTCAAATGGTCCTCTACGCACAGGGATTTAACTAGCATGTCATTGATATATACTTCCATTGACTTACCTATTTGTTCTTCAAACATTTTATTTACTAGGCGTTGGTAGGTCACTCCAGCTTTTTTAGCCCGAAGGGCATTACATTATAACAATATGTTCCATACTTGGTGATAAATAAAGTCTTTTCTTGGTCTTCCGGGTTCATTTGAATTTGATTGTACCCGGAATAGGCATCGAGAAAACTAAGGATCTCGTGACCGGCCGTGGCGTCGATCATGCGATCGATGTTGGGCAATGGAAAAGAATCTTTGGGACATGACTTGTTTAAACCCTTATAATCTACACACATCCTAAATGTGTTCCCTTTTTTATGAACTACAACTACATTGGCTAACCATTCGGGATATTTTACTATCACGACCCAAACCGATGGGCCGCGACGGGTACCCGATACCTTACTCAACCGAGTACTAACATAACGTATCGTTTGTATCATTCTATCGTAGGTAAATGAACTGAAGTAAAGCATAGGGAAGTACAAACTTATATATATGACATACTGGCCTATAAGACCAAAAATGGTAACATGTACACTGATCATAGGCCGACAGGGTCATACAATCTTTCACGTACACGACATATGTCCATGGAGTTCACCAACACCTTCTAATCAACATGTTCTAATCATACTGACCAAATAAGCAACTCCGAAGCAAATAGAGCGCACCAACACCTTCCATGAGCTGATAGCCTACTTGGAGGACTATCATCCTGTCTATCGGGACATGCGGGCATGAAACGAAGTGTCCCCAGGCAAAAGGTACGTCAGTACAAATAATTTACCGAGTATGTAAGGAAAATAAATAAGTATATAAAAGACATGGAAGAAACATGGAGTAAGTGACTCAACCTGTAAGTCTGGATAACTCTGTACATCATGAAATACTTATAGTTTCATGCATATGCGTATGAACGTCATGTCGTGCATAGGTACATGTTTCATAACATCATCAAGCCTCTGAGGTCATCCCATCATATCATCTCGGCCACTGTGGGCAAAATCATCAACGTATACCAGCTGATTAGGTGGTGGTGCGTATATAACGCCATAACCTTTTTCCATATCCCATATACATATATATACATATATACGCGTATATAACGACATCTGGTCATGGGTCAATGTACATGTATAAATGAATGAAATGCATGAGAAGTACGTCAATAAAATCTCTTGAAATGTCATAAGACCATTATGCCTTTGAGTAATATCATGAAGTAAACTTTTTTAGCCTACGTATTTTTCTGAGACCCATGAACAAAATATGTAATAATAAGACACATCGGAATTCCAGAACATAGGCACCTCTAATACTTCTATGAATAGAGTCATTTATAGAAGTTGTGCATTTGCTCGTTTTGTTTGTGTCGTATAGATCATGCCAAAAGGAAATAAGGGATATCCGTAACATACCTGTATGATCTCTTCCTTATTACTCAACCAAGCTCAACACAACTTCTTGCATCTACAACAAGTGAAATGATATTGCCGTTAACATAATCGTATTTGGCTAGTCGTATGACTTAAGAAAATTCGGGCAGCAAATCCCCTATTTTTAATACATCCCAAAGACCACTAAGATTCATCATCATCCCAACAACAACAACTATAACCAACAATAGCAACAACAATAATAATATAATCCAATATGAGTTTCTCTGATTATCTTAACAATCATATTGAGCGGCAAAATCGTTTTTACTCATAACAAGATATAAATTGAATCCAACTCTTATTTTATAAATTAGTTTACAAGCTTAAGAACATCATACTTATATGTACCATATTATTTCTAGTTTAAAACATCCACAAAATGCCTTCCAAAACAGCCTCATACGTCTAACACCTTAATTTTTATCGTCAATCACTTATTTTTCATCTTTTCTTCTTCAATAAACTTAATTAACACCTATGAAAGATTCACAAAAGAATCCTAAACATTATCAAATTATTTCTCACAATTTCCAGCCACCACAAACCATATATTTAGCCACAAAACAGTCCAACCAAAAAGACAACTGTATCCCATGTTCCTTCAAGTGCATCTTATGGTTTTTCACTCAAACAACACAACCAACACAATATTAACCTTAGGAAAAATCAAGAAGATGTTATACATACCTTAGAAAGCAGCTACAACTCAAAACCCCATCTCAACTTAGCTCACAATATCCCTCAATCACACCACAACACCATAGAAGCATTCTTTTGTAGTCTTTAATATCTTTGATGATGATTTGAGTTATTGTTTCCTTGGGTTTGGTTCTTGTGATCTTGAAAAATGTTAGGGATGATTTTAGAGATATTTAGGGTGGTTTTTGTGTATGTGACATCTGTATTGTTGACGAGATATAAGGATATAAGACCACCGCCTCAATTCTCCAAGCATGTGGGTAAGCTGCCTGCTTGGCAGCTTGAGCAGTGCCACTTCAACACTTGTATCCCTCTACTCTGATATTGTATTGGCAAACTAGACACATATGCTTTAATCAAATATAAATATCTCCATGTAAATCTAAATATATTGTGAGAAAACTGCGTCGCAATTTGGCCTATAAACCTGCCAGTTTCTCCGAAGTGTGGCAACGTGACTTGAAGACCCTATTTTAAAAATCCATATTTCTCTACCCCGATGTCGTATAAATAAATAGTTTGTACCATTGGAAAATAGGTTCTAAGACCTTCATTTTTGTATGGGATATGTCTCAAAATGACGTCATAAAGCTTATGAATTTAATTTCTCAAAACGGCTCGTTACAAGGTCATATTATGACTTTACACTCATTCAAATCATGATTAACAAGTCTCATATTCATTATATATCACCTTGGGACGTAGGGTGTAACACCAAACTTGTCGACTTTCGACAAAACTTATCTTCTTCAATTCGTTTAGCTTCTAAGCCTTCCAACCATCTTGGTACTTGTTATTCCTGATCTTAAATATCTGTAACTTCCACGGTAACATAATTAACTTACTTTATAAACTTTTCAAAGATGATTTCATTTCTGAGCTTACCCACACCAGGGGGGGGGTTGATTTGTGTGGTGTCCAATTTTTGAGTGCAGCCTCTATAGAAGAACCTGGTTCTTCTTGGTGTTCCAACTTCTACAGTTTGCGGAAAAGTAATTGCAGAATTTAAAGAACACATCAATTTTTACGTGGAAAAACACCTGGCTCAAAGGTGAAAAAACCACGACCTACTTCCCAGTAGGATTTTCCCAAACTCTTCACTATATCAACGAGCCAAACACCATTTACAAAATAAACTCTTTTGTAAACCTAAGGGCTAACTCTAATCCCTTTGTGGCAAACTAGCTTCTCGCTAATTGTGACAAACTTCAAGTTAACTCTAACTTGAACACTGTGTACCTATTACAATTGCTTCTAGATAAAGCTGAAAGATACAATATTAAATCACCTACTATAAACAACTAGACTAAAAGACAACAGATGGAACTGGTTCTTCTAGCTGGTTCAAGTAGCTTTTGTGTCGCACAAGGATTCTGCTTGCCAAATTGCTTTGGTAATTTTGCTTTCAGTTCTTGTTTCACTTCTGTGTTTGTGCGTCTTCTTTTCAGCAGGAATGCTTCAACATACTATAGAGTCCGTAGTTGAGACGTTGTTGTTCAGTTCTAATACAACTCTTCCTTGGAGGAAGAGTTTGAGTTTATCTCAACTTCCTTGATCTCGATTTTGTCCTACCTGAAATCAAACTCCATCTTCTTATCAATTTGAAACCTTTTCACTTAGGAGATAACCTCTTATTTCACAGATAATGTTTATCTCATATGCGTGGACGCTTCTCGTGCCAATGGGTCTGTTTGACCATGTTTGCCCTGATGGACCTGGTTCAACTGGGTTGGCATTTGTCAATCTTCAAAACCATGCAGTGACTTGATTCAACATTTAGTTACCTCGTCCTTTATGAATTCATGTTTTACCTCGGACTAGGGAATTCTCTTTTGTTTCACAGGTCTGAACTTTGGGTCCAGACTTAGTCGATGTATTGTTATCTCCGGTGGGACCCCTGTCATGTCTAAGTGGGACCAAGAAAAACATCTATGTTATCAATAAAAAATTGAATAAGCCTTTTCCTGAGTTCGAGGGTTAACCCCGTTCCCAGGTATACCTTTCGCTCGACGGGTACTCGATCAATATAACCTATTCCAGCTCTTCGACCGTCGATTTTGTAGCGTCGGAATCTTCGGGAACAACAAAAGTTTGAGGAGTCAAAAAATCTTCCTCTTCTTCTTCCATTTCCTGCTTCTCCGATTCGGTCTAGGCTGGCGGCGGTGATTGCTATTTGGTTTCCTGTTTACCTTTGATGCTCGATCCTTCCGATGTCGATAGTGCCGATATCGATATTACCTCATCGACTGCAAACATTTCTTTTGCAGCATGCTGCTCCCTGTACATTATTTTTACCCCGTCTAACATCGGGAATTTCATCATTTGGTGGATCCAAGGCCTTCCGAACAACGCGTTGTATCTCATGTCGCCCTCAATTACATGTAACTTGGTATCTTGAATGGTTCTAGCCACGTTCACCGGTAGGATAATCTCTCCTTTAGTTTTTTCACTGGCTATATTGAAGCCGTTTAAGATCCGAGTTGCAGGTACGATTTGATCTTGCAGGTCGAGCTGCTCCACGACCCTTGATCGGATGATATTTGCCGAGCTACCTGGATCCACTAAAACACGCTTAACTTGAACTATATTCAATAAGATAGAACTACTAGAGCATTGTTCTGGGGCTGAGAAATTCCTTTTGCTTCTTCGTCGTTGAATGATACGGTGCCTTCATGCACATAATCTTGGGTTCATTCTCCCCTAGTGATTGATACCTTAGTGCGTTTGAATATGGGTCCCTGCAGAATGTCGACCCCACTGACGATCATATGAATGACATGCTGCGGCTCCTTCTGTTCATTTTTTTCTATTGGCGTCCCTTTCTCCGAAATGATTCTTGACTCGATCATTTAGGAACTCTCGAAGGTGACCCTCATTGAATAGACGTACTACCTCCTCCCTTAATTGCATGCAATCCTCAGTCATGTGACCATGAGTACCATGATATTTACATATCAAATTGGGGTTTCTTTGGGAATGATCGGTTTGTATGGGCCTGGGCCACCTAGTATCTTTGATCCTTCCAATTGCCGATACAATTCCTAATGCATCGATACTAAAATTATACTCAGATAATCGAGGTGCCTCTGTGGGATCGTCGTATTTATCAAAATCACTTTTTGCTCATAAGTCCTTGAGAATTCTGTCCTCGGTCACTTCTTCGATCGTTCGGGGTGGAATTGCGTCCTGAGCTATTGTTCCTTCGATCTATGGTGTACGGTTGATATCGGTCTTTGTTCTACCTTGGCTCTCTATCGATGTTCCCTCTAATTTTTAGCTACTGACCTGTTTGGATGTACCGAACCGGAAGGAGCTCCTAGTTGGTCATCCTCGACCCTGATCTTCTATTGGTATCGATTGTGTACATCTGCCCAAGTTATAGCTGGATAATCGATCAAATTTTGCATCAACTGATGCGATGGTATCGAACTCCGTTCATTTAACCCTTGAGTGAAACCTTGAATGGCCTAATCATTTGTGGATTGTGGAAAATCCATGTGTTCCATTTGAAATCGGGATACGAACTCCCTCATCATTTCATTATCCCTCTGTCTCACCTTGAAAAGGTCCGATTTCCTCGTCGCAACCTTTATGGCCGCGGCATGTGCCTTTACGAAAGAATCTACTAACAAAGGCAAATGAGTCGATGGAATTTGGCGGTAGATTGTGGTACCAATTCATTGTTGATACCCAATTTTTTTCCATATATATATTTTAAAAATATATATATATATATATACTTTCAAAATAGAGCATGAGCATCAAATAGTATTTTTCCATAATTTTCTGTAATTTTAAAGGATTTTTAATTAATTTATTCCAACATTTTATTATCATTTATATTTATATTAAGCTTTAATCATTTTATGCATAATTACAGTCACATCTAGGTTATAATTGCAATAACTTTGCAATAATAGCCCATGCATGCATAATTACTTTATTTACACGAAAAATAAATTTTTATATTTTTATAACATTAAGTAATTATTTTAAATTATTTTCATGTACAAATAGCATTTTTCATCATTTATTAATTATTTTTATAAATTATTTTATTAATTTAAGTGGGTGTTTAAAACACAACACTTTTTATTAAATTTTTCGGACCTACCCAATATCCCAATACCCTATCAGCCTAATAACCCAACAATTCAATACCCATCACCATGACTCAACTACCCATACCCGTCCAATAACCTGCCCCACCTATATCTAATCCTGGCTGTTGATCTCAGAAGATCAACGGCCCTAAATCAACCTTCCTTTTTTAATATATCAAGACCCAAAACCCTAACTTCATTTCCCCAAACCCTCCGTCCTTGGATACACTCCTCTCGTCTCTCTCACCCCCTCAAACCCTAGCCCCGCCGTAACACATTCCCGCTTGATTCATGGGATTTTCCTTCGATCCCCTGCCTTATTTCGCTTCATCTCTCTACTGGTTATACGATTTTTGTTACTTGATGTGAATCTGAAGAGACTCGAACCAAATCTGGTTCAAAGTCTCTCATATCTCGATTATTTCGTCTATGTTCACTCTGATAGCTATGAGTACGAATGTTTTCGTATTTTATGGTTTCAAATCTCTGGTTCAAACCAGATTTGGTTCACTTCCGTTTATTTTTCTATGAACCTGGTTATTTCCTGGATAAATATGCTTAGATCTTGTTTGATCTGAAACGATTTAGTGTTTGTTTGGGTATTTCCCCTTTAAAACACGATTTAGTGTTTGTTTGACCGATTTTTACCCAAAAAATCAGGGTTTTCGATTTTAACAGATTTTTCGCCAAACCTGTTTCAACCTTTAATATTTCAATCTCTGTGTATTTCCTTTTTTACTTCTGACTGATTTCATTTACCCTAAAATTTAGGTTCAAACCTTAATTATTTTCGTTTATATGTCTTTGTATTGTTGCCTAACTTCTAAGGTTTTCGACTATTTGATTATTTTCCTTTTAATGTTTCTGTCTATCTGTCTTTAACCATGACCGTTAATTGCTGACTAATTTTACTTACCCCAAAATTAGGGTGTTGAAATCAGTCTTTCCTTTTTGAATAGTACTGGTATTTCCTTATTTTTCGTTCGATTTACCTGTTCTTGCCTTATTTGGTCCGGCATTTGGTTGTTAATTAATTCTATTTTACTTAACCTCAGTAATACTTGCCTGATTTTATGTTATTGATTAAAACTGACTTTAAACTAATTCTGTTAGTTGATTCCAATCCTTATTTGTCTATGGTTGACTTATTACCTTATTTGTCTGCCTCATTTAGTACTATTTAAAACCTCTTCTCCCTATTCCCTTAGACAGACTCGAACTCACATTTTTTTTACTCACTAAAAACTTAAGCTCCTTTTGCTCTCTCTTGTTTTGATTTCTGTACTAAATGGTTATTGTTTGGCCGGCTGAAAACCTAGGCCAAATTACTCTGGAACTTAATTGCTATTGCATATTTACTTGCTCTCTTCTCAACTGGTATGCCCTAACATTTGCAATTTCATTCTCTACGCTTTTTTTGACTAGCCTGTTTCAATTCCTAGCATGATTATGTCCTTTATATGGCTATATGATTTCATTTGGTAATATTGTTAACTTAAGACTAGGTTATTTCAAATAGCATGAATACTCTCATAAATTAATGTAAGGTTTAGTTTGTTTCATTAACATGTTCTGAACTTTATAAGGTACTATAAGCATGTAATCAAATATGTATGTCGCCTAACTCATCTGCTTTTCTTGTCTATTTCATGTACTTGGCTAACTTAGTTGTTCTGCCTAATGGTTTCTGTGATTAAACAATGATTGTCATAAGTCCAGTATAATTACTTAGCTTGATCAGATTTCAATCTGTTTGAACTATGTGCTAAGCATAAATTCTTTTTGTTTTCTTGATGCAATTTTTGCCTGCAACTCTATGTTTTGAACTTTCTTTCTTCTGAAATTGAGCTGTTTATTTTAAAACCTTCCCCCTTACCCTTTATGCACTGGTTTTCAAACTCCTACTCTTAGTCATTTAGGTTCTCACCACCCCTAGTGTGAGTACTGCCTAGGGTCCTTGAGACTCTTTTGAACTCTGACACATTGGGGTTGGTGTGCCAACCTTTTATGAGTTATCTTTCTGAATGTGGTTCTGGTGTGAGCATTTGCTGGGGTCCCTGAGGCCCTTGGGAACTTTGACACACTGGAAGCCTGATTTTAATGTACCATGGATGGATCACTACTAAGCTCCCAAGCTGTTATGTTTGGAGGCCTGGTTTCCGGGTTTAGATTGGGCCTATGAAGGCTCCCTATAGTATAATTGTTACTATTATATGATTCATTCAATACTGTGGGCTGTAATAATCTCTGTAATAACA
>ML389648.1:29578-67922 GCA_005239525.1 Nicotiana knightiana | reverse complement strand
GGGTTCTTATATCTTTGTCAAAAATACTGGGTAGAAATCATGCCTATAGAATTTTCCTAATTATTTTGATTCTGTGTTTTCACATTTTCATACTAGAGATCATGCTTATAGGACTTTTCATTTAATTCTGCATTAGAAATCCTATTCATAGGATCTACACATACTTTCAACAAAACGTGCATTAGTGACCATGTCTATAGATCCTGTTTTGAAATAATAATCTTTTCCTGGCAATCCGCTTAATTTCTGCCCACATATGGTTAATAGATACCATGCCTATAGGAATAAAAAAATCAGTTTCAAACCTAGAAATCATGCCTATAGGATTTAAATTAATAGATAACATGCCTATAGGAATAAAAAATCAGTTCCAAACCTAGAAACCATGCCTATAGGATTTAAACAATTAGAAATCATGCCTATAGGGGTTTAAATCAATTCAGCAATTAGAAAGCCTGCCTATAGGACTTAAAAGGAATAAAAACCTGTCCTTATGAGTTAAAATCAGTATTATACTTAGAAACCATATTTATAGGTCTGTAATTTGTAAATTCGTAGAAATCATGCCTATAGGACTCTGTTAACCAATTCTGAATTCGGCATATTATGGCCATCACTTAGGCAATCTGTAGGACTCATTAATGATTTGGGGCTTAAAATTGTGATATATTACCTGCTTGGAATGCCCAGATTCGCGTTGAATGAAATCAGTAGGCAAACAAATAGGTCACAATGCTCGCCTTAATAAAACTGTCTTTATATTCTGTTTCTGCTCATATAGATATCCTGCCTGTAGGATCCTAAAATTAACGAAGTTTGCTGATTCAATTGTGTGCATTTGTTGTTTACGTGTGGAGGTCAATGTGAGCCCTTATTTGTTTATTTGAAAGTCCTATTTGTATTTTGTTTGTCGCCTAGATTTCTCATTTTTAAGTAACATAGATTGGTCTAGAACCATCCTAAATAGAGGTCCTAACACCTCCAGGGCCATAGGTAGGGACAGGTAGTGCACGCATAAGGAACAAGCTAGAAGCTATTAGAACGCTTAGGTAACAACTGAAAGATAGTAATTGGGTAGTACGGAGATGATAGCACGTGCGCTAATGTTATGAGTAACACCCCAACTTGGGGAAGTTACAAAGTATTTCTTGGAATGATCCTATAGGCTAAAAAACCTAGGAACCCCTTTTAATCCTGTTTAAAGTAACTTGTATTGTCCAAATTATTTTTCTCCCCTTTTAGACTAATTCACTTAATTTAAGTTCAGCTGGGACCCATCATTGTGGACCTCGAGGGGTGTCTAACCCTTCCCCTCGAGGTAATTTGAGCCCTTACCCAATCTCTGGTGATGCAAACTGGTTTATGAGTTAATTTCTCTAGGTGCCCTAACGCACCTTAATCCGTTACGTGGCGACTCTTCCAATCCATTACCCAATCCCAAAAAGAAGGAGTTGTCCCNGGGGGGGCGACATCATGGCGACTCTGCTGGGGATATTTCTAGGTTCTTACCATAATGAACCTGATTTTGTGAATTAGTCTTTAAACAACGTGCTATTTTCTGTCGCATAAATCATGCTCAACATCATATTCCACTCGTGTGTAACTAATACGATAGAAACTCTTGATAAGTGTTTGTGCTCTTCTTATATCACCCTATTTGAATTTGGAAAGGCTTATTTGCGGTAGAACTAGTCGATCAGTGGTGCAGTCGATAGTTCCGTGCCTTTCCCCCTCAAGTCGTCCGCTTGAGGGTACTAGTCTAGACTTCTATAGAAATCTTAATCTGATTATAATTGTACATGCATCATGGTCAAACCTAGACTGGGTTATTATGTTTTCCACATAATAACCCTTTAAGAAAAGCCTTGTCCAAAGTCTACCGGGGTTTCCATAATCCCGACAGACACAACCACGATCTGTGCATTAATTTGGAGAAATAAGTGCCAATATGCTAAGCATTCATGTATAACTAGTCGAATTTGGAGGGGGAAAGGGTCTAACTTTATTTCTTTTGCACAACATGAGGCATGAAGTCCCCAAGTTCGGCATGGTCCGTGACATACCACCATTGTTTCTAGATTGGTGGGAAGACTTTCCATCAAGTTATAAAAATCATGTGAAAAGAGTCATTGGAAACCTACCTTCCTCACTAGATATCCAACCAAACAACATGTTGATCAAAGTTTCTACCATGTTCTGAGACGGAGAAAGGGCCGTGTTCCGTTTTGGCAACATAGAAATGACCCCTCTTTTGGAGGAAATAGGGGGATTTGCTGGACTACCTTGGGACAGTCTCGATTTATTGGTTCCGAAAAATCGTACTCCTAGAGGGCTTTTGAAAATGATGGGTTTGAAAAATAATGATGACTTGGTGTGTCTAAAGAAGTCCTATGTACTCTTTGACTTCCTTTATGAATGATACAGTCACAGCAAATCCTACCGTATCTTCCATGACGAGTTCTTTATCACTTTCTTGGGTTGGATTCATCGTAGGGTTTTCGTGTTTATCGTATGCTTCTTGGGCATGATAGAGTTTCCAAGCAAAAAGGATAGAGTTCACACCATAGTGGCCATGGTAACCAAAGCTTTAATGGGGGGAATCGAGGGACAAACATATACTATTGTCCCTATGATTATAGCAGACATATATCAGGCCTTAGATCGCTGCCAGAAAGGGTTCAAACACTTCGAAGGTTGTAATTTGCTTCTACAAATTTGGTTGCTAGAATATTTCCAGAGAGGTCAATACCACCAAGAGTTTCCAAGGTCGTGGAACGATCACATAGCCTTTCATCACCCCAAGAGAATGACTTTTATCCTAGATAGGTTTGCTCAACCGGAGAATGCTACAGAATGGGTGCAATTTTTCGACAACTTGACAGAGGACCAGGTTCATTGGATGTTCGAGTGGTTCCCCACCAATGAGTTCATCATCCGATCTAGGGACGCTCCACACTTGGTGTTGATCGGGTTAAGAGTTATACACCCCTATGGTCCTATCAGGGTAATGAGACAAGCTGGTAGAAAACAGATTATACCACGAGTCTCCAAAATGATTCACTACAGGGCGGATTTCCAAGATGATGACATCCCATATAAATGTGAAGCTCAACATATGTGGCACTTGAAGATTATTGTGGAAAAGGACACCATCGAGATGAATCGATATCACGCAGGGCATGTGTACTTTTACCCATCATGGTTGGAGGACTGCATAGCAGGAATAGTCGAGCCAGGGGTCGGTCAAGGGAACAGAGTTGTAGATGAGGCTGCCGAAGCATAGGTGAAGTATAACAGACTGCGCAAAAGGGTTCGCGAGTCCGAGGCTGAGCATCTGGAACAACACAAGACCGATATGGAATTAATCAATTAATGGAGGGAAATGACTACCAAATCGAATGAAAGGCTAGAATATCTGGAGCACGGTCTGATGGAGTTGGAAGGGAAAATGAGGAAAATAGTCATAGACTGCCAGAATGTTGAAGGTATCGAAGGAGGACATCTCGCCAGGGCATACTTGCTGCTGGACATGCGAGACATGGGGAATCTGATCGATGGAGCCAAGAGAACCATGCCTGGAGAAGGTCCTTCTGGGACCAAGTAGATTAGGCTTCTTTGTTTTGCTTTTCAAATGTAATAAGGCCAAATACTATTAGTGACTTACCTTATTGTCGTTTTCGATTTGTCTTATTTATTGCGTTAATGAAATGAGGCAATTATTGGCATTAAAATTCTCCAAATCTACTTGTCGCTAGGCCTACCTCAGGCACACCGAGGCTCCTAAATTAGGACGCGAATTTACATTCCTGCAATATGTGTTTAAATACTGCAAATATTTTTCAGAACTCTCACTAACTTGGTTACCTTTTTGTTTTTATTTCTTTTTTATTATTCCCATCCCCTAAGGTTGGCTCACGCATACTAGCATCATCAGCATATCACACCAGATACAGAGGCCCTCCACCTCCTCCTCCTCCAAGTGCATCAAAAGGCAAATGGAAAGCTAAGATGGATAATATGAGTGGTGACAACACCGCACATGCTGAGAATGCGGAAACTTCTGATGGTCGGAGTACTCCGGCACCAAATGACTTGGTTTTGCGGCTTGAAAAGAAAACACTTGAACTACAGGGTGAGCTTAAGCAGGTCCGTAATTTGGCAAACCTCTCCCTCACACTAAACGCCCCAGATATCAACCATCCAAATACCTAAAACCCGAGACCTCCTCAGACTACACTCAACTAATGCCCGTAGAATCCTCCCGCACCCCACCAATATACAACCCCTCCTAAAAATCCTTTACCCATACCTACACCGCCTCAACATCAGCATCTCCTGACTCAATATCCGCAAACCACTTACCACACTCCTCAGAATACCCCACAACCTATTCCCGATCCCCAAAATTCAACCAATGATCACCACTATACCCAAACTTCTGGCCTTTACCAAAACAAACCCATATATGTGGAAACCTTAGCCCGCTCTACTCAACCAATCTCATATACACCAGAATCCGCCGAGAAGGACCTGCTCATTAAGAACATGGCAGAGGAGCTCAAGAAACTCACAAGCCGAATTCAGGTTGTTGAAGGAGGCAAAGGAATCAAAGGTCTGAATTACGAGTATTTATGCATTCAGCCAGATGTGGAACTGCCGGAGGGTTATAAACCTCCCAAGTTCAAAATGTTTGATGGAACGGGTGACCCAAAGGTTCATTTGAGAACTTACTGTGACAAGCTCGTAGGGGTTAGAAAGGACGAAAAGATTCGCATGAAGATATTCATGAGAAGCCTTACTAGAGACGCTCTATCTTGGTACATAAGTCAAAATCCAAAAAATGGGCTAATTGGGTAAGCATGACGTCAGAATTCATAGATAGGTTCAGATTCAACACGGAAAATGCACTGGATGCCTTCTATATCCAGAATCTCAAGAAGAAGCCCACTGACACTTTCCGCGAGTACGCTACTCAATGGAGGTTAGAAGCAGCGAAGGTCAGGTCGGTATTAGATGAAGAGCAAATGAACAAGTTCTTTGTCAGGGCTCAGGATCCACAATATTACGAAAGGTTAATGGTAATAGAGAATCACAAGTTCTCCGATATCATCAAGCTCAGAGAAAGGATCGAGGAAGGTATCAAAAGTGGAATGGTGACAAATTTCGAGGCACTGCAGTCCACGAATAAAGCACTGCAATCAGGTGGCATATCAAAGAATAAAGAAGTGGAAACAGTAATGGTTGCCAAGGGTCCGAAATCTCCATTTGTGTACCAAACACCTCCACCCACATACCAACCTTCACATCCCAGATATCCTCAACCCGCTACCGCCTACCACACCTATAATACCCAACCAACCTATTATCATTCACCTCTAGCTCGTTCAAATTACCAAAAAACCAGGCCCAATTTTGATCGCAAACCACCCAGAAAATACACCCCTATTGCTGAACCCATCGACCAATTGTATGAAAGATTAAAACCTGCTGGATATGTCACCCTTATTCCCGTCGTTGCTATAGAAAACTCGTCACAATGGGTCAACCCAAACAAGACGTGTGCATACCATTTCGGTATGAAGGGGCATACTATTGATAAATGTCGCACCCTGAAAGATAAGATCCAAACACTAATTGCCACCAAGGTTATACAGGCGAAAGAAACCCCACCCAATATCCGTAACAATCCCATCCCATATCACAGTGGTGAAGGAGTCAATGTAATAGAAACTGATGAAGAATGGGATCCCGAGGGATCAATCGGATTTATTCGGGAAGGTGATGATCCCAAGAAGCTGACATTCACGCTCAATCCCATTGTGGTACAGGTACAACCACCAGTCAAAGTTGAGGTAGCCGCACCGCTCCCTTTGAAGTAGAAGTGACACCACCTGCAGCTACACCTGCTTCGTTTGAGGTAGAAGTATCCACATCTTTCACTGTGACGGTGACATCCACACCGCCCTTCAGTTCCAACACTGTACCTTGAGATTATGTTATCGAAGCTAGGAGAAAAGGGAATGCAAAGACGGAAGAGTTCGGCGCTGCATAAGGAATGAACAAAACAGGAAGAATTTACACACTTGAGCATTTAGGAGAGACCAGTAAGCAAGCTTCCCACAAATAACCCGTCATTGAAAATGGTCCGGACGACCTTTGGAGGAAAGTACAAACAAGGGAGTATTCTGTTGTTGATCAGCTGAATAAGACTCCTGCCCAGATATCCATCTTGTTGTCGCTGCAAAATTCCAAAGCACACAGGAATGCTCTGATGAAGGTACTGAATGAAGCATATGTGCCCAACAACATTACTAGCGGAGAAATGGCCAATATGGTGGGACAAGTGTTGGAAAGCCATAAGATCACCTTCCATGAAGACGAATTTCCACCTGAAGGATTAAGCCACAACAGGGCACTACACATCACAGTGCAATGTGAAGATAAGTTCATTACTAGAGCTCTGATGGATGGAGGGTCTAGCCTCAACATCTGTCCGTTGACAACTCTGAAGAGGTTGGACAAGGGCCTACATGAAATACGAGCAGGATCTATGAATGTGAAAACATTCGATGGGTCACAAAGAGCCACGATTAGAGAAACCAACCTATGCTTGCAAATGGGTCCTACCTGGTTTGATGTTGAATTCTAGGTACTAGACATATCCGTCTCCTACAATCTGTTGCTGGGACGGCCTTGAATACATGCCGCTGGAGCTGTCACATCTACTTTGCCCCAAGCGGTAAAATTTGAATGGAACCATCAAGAAGTGATCATCTATGGAGATGGGAGTAGCCCCATTTACACCAGTCAAACTGTTCCAGTGGTAGAAAACAGAAGGAAATTAGGTGGAGAAACCTACCATCGCATCAAATGTGTTAACGGGATTGAGAAGGATAAATGGTTGAATAGAAAAATAAAGAGCATACTGACATGGGCAAGGTATGAATCGGCTAAGGGGCTTGGTAAAAAGCTTCAAGGTATCTCCAAACCAGTACAGCTGAAGCGTCATGGCACAACCTTCAGGCTAAGATATAAGTATACCTGGCAGGAATATTGGAATTGGTCGCCACCATGGCGTGGTCCATACTATCCTCTTGAGCAACCCATGCCGTACCTGGATCAGACCTTCCAGCAGGCCGATACAATATGGGGATCAGAGGAAGAAGAAGCCTTGGCAGCATTGAAGAATTTGTTCTTGGAAGACGACGAGATGGATTGTTGTGTAATAGTTGAGGATGAGGAAGAAGAATGACTCACTATCCAGACAATGGAGAAGGGAGCATCTCTCAAGAACTGGACCGCTAATCCATTAAGGGCCTGACAAGTCTCGGGGTAGCAAGGCTGATAACACTATTTACTTTTGAAAATGATTTCCTCTTTGGCATTTTGTTTTAAATAATATGTTCAGTGTTCCGTTTCGGAAAACATTATTTGAAATCATTTTGTTTAACATTTTAAATGCCTTGATGTTTTATTATTACTATTTTTTCTTTCATATCTTTATCCCTACAACATTACTATTTCTTACCTTGATGAACCAACGATTGTGACATGTAATGAGACAATGCAACAGAAGGACAGTAACTCGGAAGAAATAGAAGATGAGGCATAATACCTGAGGAAATTGTCAGAGAAGTGGAGAACCTTTAGAACAAGCCCAAGTCCAACATGGACGAGATTGAGATAGTCAACTTCCGAAACCGTAAAGGAAACCCGCATAAGCATCCATTTTTCATCGCAAGAGAAAGAAGAATACACTCGGTTCCTGAAAGAATATGAGGATATCTTTGCATGGTCATACGACGATATGACAGGGTTGAGCACATCCATAATGGCTCACAAGTTACCTACAAATCCAATGTGTCCGCCAGTGAAGCAAAAACTCAGGAAATTCAAGCCAGACATGAGCCTGAAAATCAAGGAGAAAGTCACTAAGCAGATCAAAGCCAAGGTCCTCAGAGTAGTTGAGTACCCAACTTGGTTGGACAATATTGTACCAGTTCTAAATAAAGATGGGAAAGTCAGAGTCTGTGTTGATTATCGAGATCTAAATAAAGCAAGTCCCAAGGATGATTTCCCACTACCAAACATACATATTCTGATCGACAATTGTGCCAAGCATGAACTCCAGTCCTTTGTAGATTGCTTCGCAGGTTACCATCAGATCTGGATGGACGAAGAAGACGCCGAGAAAACAGCCTTCATTACACCGTGGGGAGTGTACTTCTACAAAATGATGCCATTCGGTCTAAAGAATGCTGGGGCCACCTACATGAGGGCTATGACAACGATCTTCCATGATATGATGCATAAAGAAATAGAGCTATATGTTGACGATGTCAGCATCAAATCCAAGAGGGCTACAGATCACATAGCAGATTTGAGGAAATTCTTTGACCGGCTACGGAAGTACATCTAAAGTTAAATCCCGCAAAGTGTGCATTCAGAGTTCCTGCCAGAAAATTATTGGGATTCATCGTCAGTCGCCGAGGAATAGAGTTGGACCCGTCAAAGGTTAAAGCCATCCAGGAATTACCACCACCAAAAAGAAAGGATGATGTGATGAGTTTCTTGGGACGTCTCAACTACATCAGCCATTTCATAGCATAGTCCACAGTAATATGTGAGCCGATTTTCAAAATGCTGAAGAAGGATGCCGCAACCCATTGGACCGAGGATTTTCAAAAGGCTTTTGACAAAATCAAGGAATACTTGTCCACACCACCAGTCTTAGTCCCGCTAGATCCTGGTAAACCACTGTTACTCTATCTCTCCATACTAGATGGGGCTCTCGGCCGTGTCTTGGGACAACACGACGAGAAAGGAAGGAAAAAACATGCCATATATTATCTGAGTAAGAAGTTCACACCCTACGAAGCACGGTATTCTTTGCTGGAACGCACATGTTGTGCTCTGACATGGATAGCTCAGAAGCTAAGGCACTACTTCTGTGTCTATACTACATATCTCATATCAAGGATGGATCCCCTGAAATACATCTTTCAGAAACGCATGCCTATTGGGAAGCTATCCAAGTGACAAATCTTGCTGGGTGAGTTCGACATTATCTATATAATTCAGAAAGCAGTCAAGAGACAAGCATTATCAGATCATCTTGCCGAAAATCCTATAGGAGGAGAATACGAACCCTAAAAACGTATTTTCTTGACGAGGAGATATCATTCGTAGGAAAAGATATTGCTGAAGCCTACAACAGTTGGATGATGTTTTTCGACGAAGCTGCAAATTTTAAAGGAGTGGGTATCGAAGCCGTCTTGGTATCAGAAACCGTCCGACATTATGTCTGCAAAACTCAGATTCTCATGCACTAACAACATGGCGGAATATGAAGCCTGCATATTAGGGCTCAACCTGGCTGTTGATATGAATATTCAGGAACTGCTGGTAATCGACGATTCAGACCTGCTGGTACATCAGGTACAAGGAGAATGGGCTACCAAGAATTCCAAAATATTGCTATATCTGCATCATGTACAAGAAATGAAGAAGAGTTTCACAAATATAGAATTCAGGCATGTCCTCAGAATTCAGAATGAATTCGGGGATGCATTGGCCACCTTGTCATCAATGATACAACATCCAAACAAGAATTTCATCGATCTCATTCCGGTGAGGATCCATAATCAGTCGGCATACTGTTCTCATATTGAAGAAGAAACGGACGGAAACCCTTGGTTCCACGACATCAAAGAATATTTGACAAAAGGAGAATACCCGGAGCGTGCGAACCATACTCAGAAATGCACCCTTCGGAGATTGTCCAATAACTTCTTCCAAAGCGGAGGAACATTATACAGGAGAACTCCCCATCTGGGACTATTAAGGTGTGTTGACGCAAAAGAGGCTTCCAAATTGCTCGAGGAAATACATGTCGGAACCTGCGATCCACATATGAACGACTTTATCTTGACCAAGAAAATACTCAGGGCCGGATACTTTTGGATGACCATGGAAATAGACTGCATACGGTACGTTCAGAAATGCTAACAATGCCAGATACATGCAGACATGATACGGATGCCGCCAAACGAGCTTAATTCAACAAGCTCACCTTGGCCTTTCACTTCCTGGGGAATGGATGCCATCGGCCCAATTGAGCCCACCCCTTCAAACGGGCATCGGTTCATTTTAGTGGCCATCGACTACTTCACCAAATGGGTTGAAGCTGCATCTTACAAAGCGGTAACCAAGAAATTCGTCGCAAAGTTTGTCAGAGACCGGATTTTTTGTCGATTTGGGATTCTAGAGTCCATCATCACTGACAATGCCGCCAATCTCAACAGTGATCTGATGAAATCCATGTGTGAAACTTTCAAAATCAAGCACAAGAATTCCACAGCATACATGCCTCAAATGAATGGAGCTGTGGAGGCCGCCAACAAAAACATCAAGAAGATACTTAGGAAAATGGTAAAGAATCACAAGCAATGGCACGAGAAATTACCATTCGTCTTACTGGGATACCGTACCACAATCCGCATATCAACCGGGCAACTCACTATCTGCTGGTTTATGGTACCGAAGCTGTCAGTCCCGCCGAGGTAGAAATTCCTTCTTTAAGAATCATACAAGAAGCCGAACTCAGTGATGCAGAATGGATAAGGAACCTCTATGAGCAATTAGACCTCATAGATGGCAAGAGGATGAATGCAGTGTGTCACGGCCAGCTCTATCAGAATAGAATGTCCAGGGCTTTCAATAAAATGGTCAAACCAAGACATTTCACGCCGGGGCAGCTGGTACTGAAATGGATCTTCCCACATCAAGATGAGGCCAAAGGGAAATTATCTCCCAACTGGCAAGGTCCTTATATGGTTCACAGAGTATTGACAGAAGGAGCGCTCATACTCGCAGAGATGGATGGAGAAATCTGGCCAAAGCTTATCAATTCAGATGCAGTCAAAAGATATTATGTGTAAACCATTTATGCTTCTTCATATGATGTAATTGAACTACGCTCGACCTGAGTCCCGTTTAAGAGGGGATACATAGACAGCCCTCTGGGTTTGGTCACAATTTAATAAAGTTTCCATTTTCCCCCACAATCAGAAACTGGGGTAAAATTTGAGGAGGACCCTCAAAATTCCAAAGTAAGTTCAGCCAACCGCAACATATGGAGTAGTCAGAAAGGTCATCTAGTTAACTGGTGAAGAATTTTGCGGAGGACCCTCAAAATTCTACGGCAGCGGAAGTCGCAATGTCTCTAATAATGTCACAGTTATTGGTTCATCTAACTAACTTCTAAACTGCATACTACTATGTCTTTGAAAATTATACATGCATGCTTTTGAAAAATAAACTTTGCTTTAGCCAACTGCTACCCTAATAGCTTGAACAGGATCTTCAGAAAGAGCGGAGCAAATCGAGCAAGCAAAGGCATGAACCAACGTCCCCCCGCAAAAACTCACAAATTTTCTTTGGATGCAGGACTTTAAACACCATCGCAACGACATAATCACTATTCATGAAACACATTGTCAGCTAACAATACTTCACCCTTACTCCGCTCTTTGTGTGATACTAAGCTCTGTCTCAATCCTTGCATGAGGCTAAGCCTTGCCTCCCTATTTGCATAAGGCTAAGCACTGCCTTCTCTCTGCATGAGACTAAGCTCTGTCTCAATCCTTGCATGAGGCTAAGCCCTGCCTCCCTATTTGCACAAGGCTAAGCACTACCTTCTCTACACATGAGACTAAGATCTGTCTCAATCCTTGCATGAGGCTAAGCTCTGCCTCCCTATTTGCATAAGGCTTCCGCATGAGACTAAGCTCTATCTCAATCCTTGCATGAGGCTAAGCACTGCCTCCCTATTTGCATAAGGCTATGCACGGACTTCTCTCCGAATGAGACTAAGCTCTGTCTCAATCCTTGCATGAGGCTAAGCCCTGCCTCCCTATTTGCACAAGGCTAAGCACCGCCTTCTCTCCGCATGAGACTAAGATCTTTCTCAATCCTTGCATGAGGCTAAGTCCTGCCTCCCTATTTGCATAAGGATATGCGCTGCCTTCTCTCCGAATGAGACTAAGCTCTGTATCAATCCTTGCATGAGGCTAAGCCCTGCCTCCCTATTTGCACAAGGCTAAGCACCGTCTTCTCTCCACATGAGACTAAGCTATGTCTCAATACTTGCATGAGGCTAAGCCCTGCCTCCCTATTTGCATAAGGCTAAGCACTGCCTTCTCTCCGCATGAGACTAAGCTCTGTCTCAATCCTTGCATGAGGCTAAGCCTTGCCTCCCTATTTGCATAAGGCCAAGCACTGCCTTGTCTCTGCATGAGACTAAGCACTGTCTCGACCCTTGCATGAGGCTAAGCCCTACCTCCATATTTGCATAAGGCTAAGCATTTCCTTCCCTACATTTGCATGAGACTAAACATTGTCCCGAACTTTGCATGAGGCTAAGACCTGCCTCCCCACTTGCATAAGGCTAAGCCTTGCCTTCCCTTTGCATGGGACTAAGCACTGTCCTGAATCTCGCACGAGACTGAGCACTGTCTCTCCTACATTGTTCTCTTCTCTCGGGCTAAGCTCTGCTCTCAATTTCACACAAGACTAAGACCTGTTTTGTTGCTTCTAGCATCATGCCTCTGCACCTCATGGGCTTAAATATAGCCAACTTGTCCGAAGGCGTCATAGTCTGAAGGCACCATCCTCATAGCCGGAAGACATCATGCCATGGCCTGAGGATCTCTCAAACTTGCACATCATTATTCAAAGGCGTCATGGTTCGGAGGCATCATTGTCATGGCCGGAGAATATCATTTCATGGCCTGTGAATTACTTACCGCACAATTCATGGTCTGGGACGTCATGGTCTAAGGACTTCATCCTCAACCGTCCAAAGACAGTTTTCATGGTCTGAAGGGAATTTACATCATGTCTAAATTTACGCAAATTAATACGTATATGCTTGCAGTACATCTTTTGATTTGCAGGTGACCCAGTGAGTAACTGTTATCCCAACATGAGCAATCCCGCTCCAGTTCCTTCAAATTATTTCAAACCTGACCGCTCACTATAACTGTTTCACCTATTCGAAACCTTTTGTCTGTCCTTGTGAAAACTCCATCGGTTCATTCCACCGGCGGATCCAGAACTACACACGACCCGATTCCTATAAAACCAGGAATATGTAGGCAACTCAAAAACCAGAGTGCGACCTATATCTCTCAAATCACTCTATTCGGTCAAAATTGGCCACCATATCTTTACCCGACAATTCTTTCATCCTTCCCGAGTAAAGAGGGGAAGTTGTTGATACCCAATTTTTTCCATATATATTTCAAAAATACATACATACTTTCAAAATAGTACATGAGCATCAACTAGTATTTTTTCATAATTTTCTATAATTTTAAAAGATTTTTAATTAATTTATTCCAGCATTTTATTATCTCAATAATTACTAATTACATCATAAATGATTTTATAATAATTTTATTACTTAATTTTTATCATTTATATTTATATTAAGCTTTAATCATTTTATGCATAATTACATTTACATCTTTAGGTTATAATTGCAATAATTTTTCAATAATAGCTCATGCATGCATAATTACTTTATTTACACGAAAAATAAATTTTTATATTTTTATAATATTAAGTAATTATTTTAAATCATTTTCATATACAAATAGCATTTTTCATCATTTATTAATTATTTTTATAAATTATTTTATTAATTTAAGTGAGTATTTAAAACATAGCCCTTTTTATTAAATTTTTCGGACCTAAACAATAGCCCAATACCCTATAATCCCAATAACCCAATAATTCAATAACTATCACCCTGACCCAACTACCCATACCCGTCCAATAACCCGTCCCACCTATATCTAATCCTGGCTGTTGATCTGAGAAGATCAATAGCCCTAAATCAACCTTCCTTTTTTAATATACCAAGACCCAAAACCCTACCTTCATTTCCCCTAACTCGTCGTCCTTGGATACTCTCCTCTCTTCTCTCTCACCCCCTCAAACCCTAGCCCCGTCATCACATATTCCCGCTTGATTCATGGGAGTTTCTTTCGATCCCCTGCCTTATTTGACTTCATCTATCTAATGGTTATAAGGTTTTTATGTTACTTGATGTGAATCTCAAGAGGCTCGAACCAAATCTGGTTCAAAGTCTCTCATATCTCGATTATTCCGTCTATGTTCAATCCGATACCTGTGAGTACAAATGTTTTCGTATTTTATGGTTTCAAATCTTTGGTTCAAACCAGATTTGGTTCATTTCTGTTTATTTTTCTATGAACCTGGCTATTTCCTGGATAAGTTTGCTTAGATCTTGTTAGATCAGAAACAATTTAGTGTTTGTTTTGGTATTTCCCCTTTAAAATTTTGATATTTCTGTTTCTTACAACTTTTATTATTTTATGACCTATTTTTACCCTAAAAATCAGGGTTTTCGATTTTAACGGATTTTTCACCAAACCTGTTTCAACCTTTAATGTTTCAATATGTGTATTTCCTTTATTACTTCTGATTGATTTCACTTACCCTAAAATTTAGGTTCAAACCTTATTATTTCCGTCTATATGTCTTTGTATTTTTGCCTAATTTCTAGGGTTTTCGACTATTTGATTATTTTCCTTTTAATGTTTTTGTCTACATGTCTTTAACCATGGCCGTTAATTGCTGACTAATTTTACTTACCCCAAAATTAGGGTTTTGAAATCAATCTTTTCTTTTTGTATAGTACTGGTATTTCCTTATTTTCTGTTTGATTTACATGTTCTTGCCTTTGGTCCGACATTTGGTTGTTAATTTATTATGTTTTCCTTAACCTCAGTAATAATGGTATGATTTTATGCTATTGATTGAAACCGACTTTAACTAATTCTGTTAATTGATTCCAATCCTTATTTGTTTATGATTGACTTATTATCTTATTTGTCTTCCCCATTGAGTACTATTTAAAACTCCTTCTCCCTCTCCCCTTAGACAGACTCGAACTCTTATTTTTTTTACTCACTAAAAAGTTAAGCTCTCTTTGCTCTCTCTTGTTCTGATTTCTGTACTAAGTGATTATTGTTTGGCTGGCTGAAAGCCAATGCCAAATTACTCTGGAACTTAACTGCTATTGCATATTTACTTGTTCTCTTCTCAACTGGTATGCCCAAACCTTTGCAATTTCATTCTCTATACTTTGTTTGACTAGCATGTTTCAATTCCTAGCATGATTCTGTCCTTTATATGATTATATGATTTCATTTGGTAATACTGTTAACTTAAGACTAGTTTATTTCAAATAACATGAATACTCTCATAAGTTGATGTAAGGTTTAGTTTATTTCATTAACCTGTTCTGAACTTTATAAGGTACTATAAGCATGTAATCAAATATGTTTGTCGCCTAACTCATCTGTTATGTCCGTCTATTTCATGTACCTGGCTAACTTAGTTGTTCTGCCTAATGGTTTCTGTGATTAAATAATGATTGTCATAAGTCCAGTATAATTACTTAACTTGATCAGATTTCAATCTATTTGAACAATGTGCTAAGCATCAATTCTGTTTGATTTCTTGATGCAGTTTTTGCCTGCAACTCTATGTTCTGAACTTTCTTTCTTCTAAAATTGAATTATTTATTTTAAAACCTGCCCCTGTATCCTTTATGCACTGGTTTTCAAACTCCTACACTTAGTCATTTAGGTTCTCACCACCCCCAGTGTGAGCACTGCCTAGGGTCCTCGAGACTCCTTTGAACTTTGACACATTGTGGATGGTCTTCCAACCTTTTATGAGTTATCTTTCTGAATGTGGTTCTGGTGTGAGCATTGCCCGGGGTCCCTGAGGCCCTTGGGAACTTTGACACACTGAAAACCTAATTTTAATGTACTATGGATGGATCACTACTATGCTCCCAAGCTGTTATGTTTGCAGGTCTGATTTCCGGGTTTAGATTGGGCCTTGGTCTCATAAAATGCTACCAACAGATTAAAAGTTGGCCCCACATCTTTTGCCATTAAATCGAGGGGTATTTTTAGCAATAGAAATAACGATAAGGATATTATTAGATTAAAAAATGGAGGGAAGGTAATTCTAAACTATTTACTAAACGACAAGGTTACTTTTAGCCCTTTTCCGTTAAAATTTTTGGTTTTAAGCTACAAAATAAAAAAAGTCTCGGTGAGAAATATTTTCTCTTTTAATGTATCTTATAAGAAGCGAATTCGAATTAATCACAAGCAATAAGTGTGAACACACCCAAAAAAAAACACCACTTGGATTTACTCCTCGTTTAGGCCGGTTGTGAGTCGTGACTTGCGAGGGTAACTTGCTTGATTTACAAATTAAGTAATGAAAGTTTATGGATTGATCATTTCGAGGTTTTGCACAACATTGAAAAACAAGTTATCTTGGAAACGAAGCTGTCTCTGTTTTGTTGGTGTTCCACAATTTATGTATATAACATTTTTCTACAATTTTAATATAACGAAATTAAAGTTAATATATATATATCATATTAAAAAATTAAATAGGGCATAAAGGCAACTTTAAGAATCTATTGGAGTATCTATTTATAGAGACAATTTTGGAATTTATTCATTCCAATCCTATCCTCCTCTAGAATTTTGGACCAATTGACCAACACATCGATTTGAACACGGAAAGCCGCCACGTGTACAGTTGATTTTATTGTAAACTGCAAATTCCAATGCGACCAGCGTGCGTGCCACCATTTTCTCTGCAATATGTTAATTTGCTAATTTTCTGTTTCCTCTAACCACCTTCACACTTTTTCCACCTCCCCGTTGGCTACGGCGGAGAACCACCATAGCCGGCGGTTTCCGTTTCACCGTCACCTTTTATATAGCACATTGCCTCTAGGATCGTCTCTTTTTTTTTTGTAATTATTATTATTATTAATGGCGGATGAGAATTGTGAAAATGTGATACATCTACACGGAGACCTTGATTTGAAGATTCTAGAAGCTCGACGGTTACCTAATATGGACTTGGTTACCGAACGTCTACGTCGTTGCTTTACAGCATTAGATGTTTGCCGGAAACCGTTCACTCGCCGGCGCCGGAAAGGTCATCACCGGAAAATCATAACTAGTGACCCGTACGTTACTGTTTGCTTATCTGGCGCTACTGTGGCGCGTACGCGCGTGATCTCGAACTGTCAGGATCCTGTTTGGAACGAGCATTTCAAAATCCCGCTCGCTCATCCTGTGTCCGTTGTAGAGTTCCAGGTTAAGGATAACGACGTTTTCGGCGCGGATTACATCGGCGTTGCTACCGTGCCAGCTCAGAAGATTAATTCCGGCGAGCTCATTGACGATTGGTTTCCTATAATTGGACCTTACGGAAAACCTCCGAAGCCTGATTGTGCTATTAGACTCCAAATGAAATTCACACATTGCAACGGTAATGCGTTATATAACAGCGGCATATCAGAGGATTACGGCTTAAAAGAGAGTTATTTTCCGGTGAGGCACGGAGGATCGGTTACTTTATATCAGGACGCACACGTGCCCGATGGAATGTTGCCGGAGATTAAATTGGATGATAACAAGGTGTTCGAGCATGGTAAATGTTGGGAAGATATATGCCATGCGATATTGGAGGCACATCATTTGGTGTATATAGTTGGGTGGTCAATATTTCATAAGGTGAAGCTGGTTAGGGAGCCAAGCAAGCCGTTGCCGAGCGGTGGGGATTTGACACTTGGGGAGTTGCTTAAGTATAAATCGGAGGAAGGAGTGAGGGTATTGTTGTTGGTTTGGGATGATAAGACTTCTCACAGCAAATTCTTCATTCAAACGGTATGAAACTGAAAGTCTGATATTTGCTAGTATGATCTTCAATCTGCTAAGGTTCTGCACCTTGGTATTATATAGTATTAGACTAATTGGTTAGGCACTTTATAATAACCTACTTTAATATGCTTTCCTTTTTGGAACTTTACATGTTTGTTGGGTCATCTAGATTGTACAGTGTAATAAAGTTCTCTCTGACCCCCTTTTCCTTTATTGGATTTTTGTTCCTTTTGGTTTTGGAAGCTGTTATTCTAGGCTGTATCTTTCCTCTGCTAATATGGAAAGTCAAAATTCTGGTTCTTTTCTTGGTATCACAGATGGTCACTCAGAAAACCTGCAAAAAAATACCAAAAAGTCCCGCAAACTCTGTCTCCCCTGAACTCTTATTACAATGATATCAGTTACAAATATAGCACCAAAACCATACAAGCAATTTGGTGCTTCAATGTCCTAAAAGAACTCGTCTTTGAGCTTGGAGTTGGAATGCAGCCCACAAAACACAATGTTTCTCAGCAGTAAAAAAGAAAAAAGAAAACAATATCTACTGCTGACAATGACACAAGGAAAATAGAAACTGCTGTCACCTGGTGCTTCTGATGTGTCATATGAAAGGAAGTTGCTATGGACATGTGGCTTTTTGTCACTCTTCTCTTTTCGGGGTCCATAGAGTTTGTTCCAACTGATGTAGGTGGAATGTCATGCTGGAGCATATGAGAGGTAAATCTGGAAATGACACCTTTCTGTCTGTTTTGGACTATTGGAAGGAAGAACGGAAGACATTTGTTGGTGAAAAGATCCTACTTTCAAGATCAAGAGCTCATTTTTGCATATTGTGTCTGCTTGTGTAATGTTACCTAGGAGAAGTACCCCACTTTTTAGATGCTTGGATTCATCTGTTGGAGGGCATGATTTTCTTAAAGCTTACACTTCTCTATATTTTCGGCACTACCTATAACCTTACTACAATAACTATGCTTCCTAAGACACTTATTACCCTCATAGACATTTGCAAGTTGATAGAATATCTGGACATCTTCCATGAGCTCATTTAAAGCTCTTCTTTAGTCTAACCCATAACCTATTCTTTGAAACCACCAATAACCATTTTATTAAGCTTTGCTGTGTGTATGTGCAGTCCCAAGTCACTTTGATTGGTCAAGTTGTGTTTGAAGTTTGGCAGGTTGTAGCCTCACTACAGCAGAGATCATTGCGATTAGTGGATTGTATAGAAAATGTAGCTAGAGGATTACTGGTGCCTGTTTCCTAAATTTCTTAAAACCCTTTCAAGAGTATATCCTTGACAAATGAAGTATGGGAACTGAACAGGGTCTTCCAAGTCTGTAACTGAATCGCAGACTGTGGGGGGCCTGTAGCCTTTCATCTGGCTTACCCCTGCCTGTCTACATTACCCTGCTTTGCTAAATATTTGAGTGGGTTGCGGATTAAGAGCTTAACATATTTTTTTGATAAAGTGGTTAAGATCTTAACTTAATTGCATATATTATTACAGTAGCAACTTTCATGTACTTGATAGTCTTTTGATACTCCTGCTTCTGATTCAATGAGCTCTTGATTGTGCAGGATGGAGTGATGTGTACTCATGATGAAGAAACTCGGAAATTTTTCAAGCACTCATCCGTCACTTGTGTGCTGTCACCTCGTTATGCAAGCAGTAAGCTAAGCATTTTCAAGCAACAGGCATGCTTCGTACCACACCAATATTTGTTTCGCCTTCAGTAAATTATAGTCTACTGATGGACGATTTATGACTTTTAAGTTCAAGGGACAATGTCCAAACCTTACAGTTTGTGATTGTGCAAGGCCGAAACTCACAATTATTAGTCAGCACAGCGAACTGCTGCCTCTTTGTCTGTTTTGGGTCTTTGCCATTTTAATTATCATACTTAAGACCTGCACTAAGAAGAATTCAATTCCTTATCTAAAATAGGAGTAGGCAGAGACCTAACACGGGAAAGGTGTTTTAACTGTGTCAAAAATTTACTCAAAAGGAAAGGAAGAAGACCTAACACGGAAAGGTGTTTTAACTGTGTCAAAAATTTACTTAGAAGGAAAGGAAGAAAAAGCAGAGAGTTAAATATTCAACTTTAATATCAGTCACTTAGCAATTCTTTGTGTCGGATAGACATCTTACACTTGGTTGTAAGAGAGCATGACCTTTAATGGTTCAAATTAAGCTTTCTTTAATCCTTTCATCTTTCGTTTTTCCCTCTTTTCATCCCTAAACAACCATTGGCCTTCTCTACATTCAAAAACTTAATGGCAGTGCTTTTCTCCCGCCAAGAATAAATTCACCCAGTAAGGATATGTAAATTTCTAAAATGTGCTTGTATATGCATTATACATTATTGCTGTGGAAGTAACAGGTGTACTGCCTCACTTTTTAGACATGTAATCACCTTTCTATGTGCAAGCATAATATGGCTCCCTCCAAAGATATGAAGAACTTTACAAGTCCCTTTCATTTAAACCATCCAGAAGTCCGGATAAATTACATTTCTGTTTATATGATATTCAGGTGGTTGGAACCCTTTATACGCACCATCAGAAGTGTGTGATTGTGGACACACAAGCCAGTGGTAATAATCGGAAGATTACAGCTTTCCTTGGTGGTCTAGACCTCTGTGATGGGCGTTATGATACACCTGAGCATAGATTATTCCGTGATCTTGACACAGTCTTCAAGGATGATTATCATAATCCAACATTTGGTGTGAGTATTTTTGACTGGTGGTCTAGACCTCTGTGATGTGCAATGTGATACAGCTGAGCATACATTATTTTAGTAATCTTGACCTGCCATGTTGAGAATATTCCTGCAAAGATATAACATATCAGGCAATTGAAAATCTATTTCTTTAAGAAATTGATATTTTAGTTTTTCAGTTATCTTGCTCTTTTATAAGCATATAACAATTATGCTATACTTGTTCTCTGAACTAAATTTTTTCCAGCTCTATCCTACCCTCATGTTCTTTCCGACTGTTCTCTTTGGCTTTCCTGGGAGAGATATAAATAATACCTTTTCAATAGGCAGGAACCAAGGGACCTAGACAGCCATGGCATGACTTGCATTGCAAGGTTGAAGGGCCTGCTGCATATGACGTGCTCACAAACTTTGAGCAGAGGTGGAGAAAAGCCACAAAATGGTCAGAGTTGGGAAGACGTTTAAAAAGGATATCTCATTGGCATGACGATGCTTTGATCAAAATAGAAAGAATTTCTTGGATTATTAGTCCTTCCTCTTCTGTTCCGAATGATGACCAATCTTTGTGGGTTTCCAAGGAAGAAGATCCTGAAAACTGGCATGTTCAGGTTCATACGAACTAAATTTTTCACTTGCCAAAGTAAATTATTGAGTTATTGATTCGGTTTACGTTAATTCCAGCTAATTTTGCTGTTTTAATGTTTACAGGTCTTCCGATCTATTGATTCAGGATCTTTGAAAGGATTTCCTAAAGATGTTTTTTTAGCTGAATCACAGGTGCATGCTCTTGTAGCTTCTTGTTTCTTTAAGTCCATACTGAATGTTGGATATCACATGCCACTTTTATATAGCTTTATTGAATTTGTTCAAGTTTCTTAATGGCAAAGGTCCTTGGCATTTCTGTCACTGCAGAACCTTGTCTGCGCAAAAAATTTGGTGATCGATAAGAGCATCCAAATGGGATATATTCAGGCAATAAGACAGGCACAACATTTTATCTATATTGAGAATCAATATTTCCTTGGGTCATCATATGCTTGGCATTCATACAAAGATGCAGGTTTCTTATCGTCACTATTGCAGTTCCTAATCTTACTTCCCATTATTTATCTTCTTTTGTGCTTTTGGATTGTTAAAGTAAAGTAAGAACCATAACTGAGTTGATATATTACAGAAAAGCCAATATTTCTCGCAAATGTAACTTTTTCTAATTCTATGTTTAGAGGTTTAGGAGGAGGCTTAGGTGGAGGGTGAATAAGCTTGATTGGAAGGGCCATTTACCTTGTTTAGTCATGAATAAATGACAGAGCGATGTAAAACTGTAGGCAATGGAACCCTTCCATTTCAAAAGTTGTGATGCCTTCACTCGTTGAGAGAAATATTGTAATATTGATGACAACTAGTTAAATTAGCCTCATAGTTCATGTCCCACCAAAGGCAAAAGAAAAGGTGATTTCTTCCCATTTGTTTAAGCCATTATGGATAGATTTAGCCGGTACCTATTATGGTGAGGTCACACAAGCAGGTATCGGAGGATTAGTTGAGGTGCTCACAAGCGGCCCAGACATTACTATTATACATATACATATACATATATATCAATTACCCCTGCCAAAACATTTTTCTTATAAAAATAAATAAATTATTTACCCCTATTAAATGTATTTTCAAGTTCTGGAAACATTCTTTCAAGTTTTGGAAGTGTAAGATAGGAAGAAACTAGATTTTTTCTTGTATTTTCCTTGTCACTTACCGAGTATTATGGAGATAAACTTTTTTCTTTTAAGTTATCAATGTCATCCACTGCTTCTCTATCCTTCTTTTCCACTTTGTTTAACCAAACAAAGTGTTACAGACTTACGATGAGTTGAGATTCATCATTGCATGCGTACTGCTTTTCACTCAATAATGCCCATTAACATGAATCTTCTCAACTCAAGGCGTGGTATCTTAATGAGGCTGTTTGGTTTCCTAGAATACACCACTAAACATTGGTTTCCTTTGTTCTACTTGCAATTTTTTATTTTTTTTTTAATTTATAACAATTTGCTTATACTTTAGGTGCTGATAATCTAATTCCCATGGAGCTTGCGTTAAAGATAGCCAGTAAAATTCGGGAAAAAGAGCGATTTTCTGTTTATGTTGTCATTCCAATGTGGCCTGAGGGAGTCCCCACTTCTGCTTCAGTGCAAGAAATTCTGTATTGGCAGGTGATGCAGCATACCACTCTTTAAATGTTAGCTTTGTGTATATGATTTGACTGAGTCTTTTAATAATAAAATAAGAATGTGATTTAACTACAGCTTTGTGTATGTGATTTGGCTGAGTGATTCTTTTAATAATAAAATAAGAATGTGATTTAGCTGATTGGTGAATAATTGAAATATAGTGATCCAACTTTCCCGATATCATAATTTGGTAATTCTTGTCACTAACAAGGCGATAAGTGAGCTAGGCGTAATAATCTGATTAGTTTGGTGGATAATTGAATCGTTCGAGTTTATATCTACCTGAAGAAAAATGTCTACTTTTAGGCTAAAGGGTGTTCCATTATTTGATGTTCAAGCCCCATTTATAATTACATTACAGTTCTTGTTCTTCAGTTTTCCTCTGTTTATTATGTTGATTTAGTGGTAGTTCTATGCCAGCAAGGGGCAATATGCTTATCAAATATTGTTCTCAGTTCCTCAAGGGTCTGTCTCCTATGCTGTATTCTCATTATCTTGTTTCCCTTGCAGAGGCAAACCATGAAAATGATGTATGGAATCATTGCTCAAGAGCTAACATCTTCTCAACTTAAGGATGTGCATCCTTCTGACTATCTAAATTTCTATTGTCTGGGTAATCGAGAAGAATTACATGGAGAATCAAAGCCAAACCCTGCTTCCTCAAACGGCGATGTGGTAGTAATCTTTTTTCTTATAATGTCTGCCTATTCCACTTTTGCTAACCAATGCTTTAAAATCTATATATGATGTTCTTGGAATTTTTTATAGTTCTATGTGCTTAAGGATATTCTCTTTTCCTTTAATTCTGCTACTTCTCCAAATATATGTGCTTGATTACAAATTTGTAATCATTCAGGCAATCTTTAAGTTAACTTGGAAAAATGTTTGTCACTGTACACTCAGTACTGACGAGTATCTATGCTAGTTTTCTGGAATAAAGGAAATGAATGTGTTCTAACTTATCTGAAACGAAACTATTTCTTCAGCTGTAATTTTCTTCCTTCAATTTTTTTTTCTTGCTTATGTCACTATACTGTCTGCTTAACCTCTTCACATTTTTTTTCCTGCAAATGGAGTACAAATCAAGTCTTCTGTTCCACATTATAAACCAAAAGAATATTTTTAACAAGTGATAGGAACTGGGCCGAAAAATATTTTCCAAATAGCTTTTTGATTAGCATAGTAGCATCTGAATCTTTTTTTTCTTTTATGTGACAAATATAATTTTAAAAATATACCAACTTGGTGTTGATTTACAAAAGAAAAACTCAACAAATTCGGATGTGGTTGTATGAATCTTTAAAAATCTAAGACGTTACATCATTATAGATAGTCTTTTAAGTGCACATATTTATGAGAGTAATTCTGCCATGCCACCGCTTCATCAGATCTCAGCTTCCCAGAAATTTGGACGGTTTATGATTTATGTACACGCCAAGGGGATGATAGTGGACGATGAGTATGTTATTTTAGGTTCAGCTAATATTAACCAAAGATCTATGGCTGGTTCAAGAGACACAGAGATAGCTATGGGAGCATATCAGCCTCATCACACTTGGGCCAAGAAGAAAAAACATCCACATGGCCAGGTCAGTGAGTTTTTATCTCCCTCATTCTCCTTCCCAAATGAGGAAAACTAGAACTTTTTTTTGATGATTAAAATTAGCTAAAACATAAACTATTTGTTATCCATTCTAGCCAGTCTACAAAAGGATCTCCTTGACGTATTTGATTAAAGTTATTAAGTGCGGCTGCAGGTATATGGTTATAGAATGTCTCTGTGGGCAGAGCATATGGACAAGTTAGACGATTGCTTCACAAAGCCAGAAAGTTTGGACTGTGTGAATCATGTGAATAAGGTTGCTGAGGACAATTGGAATAGATTCACCGCTGAGGAGTTCAAACCGTTACAAGGTCATCTTCTCAAGTACCCTGTCAAAGTAGATTCTGATGGGAAAGTAAGTTCCTTACCTGGTCATGAATATTTTCCTGATGTTGGTGGTAAAGTACTAGGAGCTCGGACCAATCTTCCTGATGCTTTGACCACATGACTCTTCCATCTTTTTAATGCCCATAAGTTAAAACCATTTTTCTAGAGAAACGGTGAGAATAATTATCAGAATTCCGACGCAATGAGTAAGAACTGTACAATCTCGGTTGCTGTCTGAGTTCTGCATCGTGTTCACTAATGTTGTTGTACCATTCTTTGTGTTTATAATGTAATAAAGCATCTTGTTTGTGATGACCTCAAGAATCCCTCCAAATGTACAGTAACTAAAAAGATGATATAATTTCAACATATGTAGAGTGAAAATTTTCGGCCATTTGCTGTATAATCTGATCTGTGTCTATTCTATATTTCCACTGTGAAAGAATGACAATTTTATTCTTAAGTTTTTTCATTTCTGAGAATACATTTCCTGTTTATATCACAAACTGTGATTATGTACTTGAATGAAAAATTCCATACAAGTTGGGAGAGGGTATTGTATGCGTGTTTACCATCAGGGAAAAGGTTGAACTCTTTGATTTTATAATTGGTCCTTTTATTCAATTCCCAAAAGGGAAAAAGAAGAACAAAAAAAACAACATTACAGTCCAGAAAAGTTTGTATTAATCATAAAATGACATTATTTAAGTTTTACCTCAATCATGATACAATTTGAATCCCCAGCAACATCAGTAAATATGTAACTCTTCTGAGTTCTCCTTACCTCAAAAAGGAGGACAATATTGAAACGAAAATGGTGAAATGATGCGAATTCAAATCAAGTTTTACATGATACAAAAGTGAGAGATTAGTTAACAGTAACTTTGCCAACCATTCCAGCTCCTTGGTGAGGTGCACAGTAGAAACTGTAAGTTCCTTTCTCACTCAAAGTGACAGAGTAAGTCTCCCCTGGTCCATTCAAATACTCCTCTTCAGACATGGAAATCTTAGTTGCATCAACACCAGCTGGGATTTCATCTTCATCAAATACAACGTTGTGAGGGAACCCGGCATTGTTCTTGAATGTAATTTTCTCACCGGCGCCAACGCTGAAGTTTCCAGGAACAAAAGCAAGACCGCCATCATCGCTACCAAGCAACACTTCAATAGCCATGGCATTGCTAGCAAGCATAGCACTAGCAGCAGTGGCGACGACAACAGCACCGACGTCTTTCAAAGATGCCTTGACCGCCAACTTGGTGGCCGGGGTAGAGGCGGCCACCTTGGCGGTGGTGCTAACTCTGGAAGCTGAGGAAACACCAGCCTTAAGGCCAGTGAAAGATGGGATAGCAACAGCAGCAGAGGTGACAGTGGCCATTGTTATAATATGATGCTGATGCTTCTGTTATCGGGTAGCTAATTGAAAATTTGGAATCAAGAAAAAGTGAGAGGGCGTTGAGGGGGTTTTAATATGGAAAGTTGTGGATTGGAGTACTAAAGGAAGAGGTTGATTCTTTCCATAAATGAGTGGTGTATACTTGTGGATGTTTATGTGATGAGATGATGGACTGTTATCTTATGTGAGTGAATGCTATTGGTTGATATGGATCATATCACTCTGACGTGGATAAGTTTGTGTAAGGTGGAAATTGGAGGCCTCGAGTCATGTTGAACCAAAAACTTGCTCCACTGGTACAAGCTTGAAAATATAAATTTCAAGCAGTAGAATTTGGACAAGTACCTTCGCTTGTTCAGTTGGTTAAAACACCTTCACCCACGACCGTTTTATACATATAGCTAAAAGAATAAAATTAAATAAATTTATGTTTAAATTCAAACTACTACCACACAGGTGGATGGGTAATTAACGATATAGAATTTCTTGTCCAATGTTTAACAAACACCACTAAAAGAACAGAAGTTAATTGAAAATAAGTGATCACTTTTTGCAGGTCGTAAGATGATTTCACAAAGGGAGTAAACATCCAATCCGTCCAACTTTCACTTCTTATCTTCAAAAAGATGTCATTATAGGTTATTGTGTGATGTTGAATGAGACACGATTAAATAACCAAAGCCTCCAAAAAGGGAGATATTTCAAAATAAATATACCCTCTGTAGAAAAAAAAAAAATTTCACTTGTACACTGCATAAAGAAATATCGGCAAATTTACCTCTTGTAGCACGATATTACTAGCTAGTTACATGTACAGTCAGACCTTTTTATAACAATCTCTATGATTGCATTATAAAAGCAAGCTTTTTTCGGAACCAATTTTCATTTTATTTTATAATATATGTTCTATATAACAACACTTCGCTATAACATCCAAAGATACTCGGAACAAATAAGACTGTTATAGAAAAGTTTGGCTGTAGTTCTTTTAGGTGATGTGGTCGTGCAAAAAATCTTTTACACTGAAAATACATAGAAATTAAATTATATTTCTCAATATGTTCTTTATAAGGGGAGCGGACTAACCTGTAATGTTCCAGAATTAATGCTCCAGAGCCTATGCCCATTTCTAAATTGACTGATGACAGAATAAGCTAGACATTTCTTCTCTTTAAAATTTAAACTCATTTATGCTTCTTGTTGGGTACTTTAACGTACTGCCCTTACTCCTGTTGTACTGCAACTGTACTAAGTAGTTTTTGGTATAAGCCTACGGCCTCTGCCATCTAATGGTGCTTTTAACTCAACTCAATTAACATCACAACAACAACAACCACCTTGTGCAATTGGCGGAGCCAGAATTATTTTTAAGAAAAGTCAAAATATAAAAAAATAAACTCACCAAAAAGTCAAGGGATGTCATTATATAGTATATACTATATATACATATTTTTAAAAATATTACCAAGCTAAATTTTTTTTCGACGAAAACCGACACCCCTTGGATGCATGTGGCTCTGCCACTGAGTGTAATCCCATAAGTGAAGTCTGGGAAAGGTAAAATGTACGTAGCCTTACCCCTACCTTGGAAGGGCAGAAAGACTATATCCGATAAACCCTCGACTAAAGAAGATAGAAGAAGCGCTGATCAATTAACATCACAACATGTATGATAAATCAGAGGCGGAACTAAAATTTTGAATTTATTGTTTCTCTAGTATTTCCCTTTATCGTTGGATAAATAAAAAGGATACTTTATTTCCCCTCGCTCAAATCTCGGCCAATCGGTCTACTTGTAAGAGAAGCCGGTGGAAAGAGGGTGTCCCATCAGGCAAAAACTTACCCGCACAAACATGTGTTTATAAATAGACAATCTCACTTGATCATAGTTCATGTTTTCGCCTAATAAAATCACTTAACCATGATTAATTGATACAGTTTGGTATAAACACCCGATGCTCGCACTAATGAGAGACATTGAGTACCCAATGAATAACCAAGGTGTGCACAAGCTGGTTCGGATCACTTTCATCAAATATACACATGTGTGCGCGCACACTCTTTTAGGATGGCCCAGCACAACATTGATCTACAGGCTCATCCTATGGGACATAATACAAAAGGATAGTCTGCAGCATGATAGAGTTGTATTCATATATTCTTGTACCTTGAACAGCCTCCAGAGAATAGTAGTGATGACAAATGAGGAGACTCTAGCCCCCTTAATCATGTAACTTGTGAAGAACAGAGTAGGAGGAGGAATTAGAAGCAACTTGGATCAGAGGCAAGGCAACTAATGGAATTCCATTGTTGCACAATCCTACGACAACAATGAGATATATACAAGATAGCGCATCTTCCTCGCCTCTTTCCCTCACAATATGATTAAGTACTACAAATCCTTTTCTTCCTGTAAAAATAAGGAAGAGTTGGCACGAAGGAGCCTAAACCTCAAGACCATGTCGCCAAAGGGTAAGTAGGTAGAGCCACTGTTGGCCTTAACATGAAGTGCCCAGTAACACAATTCCTTCAATCAAAACCAAAATCAGTCATGCCCCGTCTTTCACCAAGCTACCATTGTAAAAACAAGTTCCAGTTCAGAAAGTAGAGACAGTCGCTGCATCTAGAGCTGCTTTTCCTCGATCAAGAAAGCAATGCTTTGTTCAAAATTACTATGCTTTGTTCAGTAAAGGAGAACAGGAAGGCAAGGGGAGGAACATAGTATAGTTCTGGGAGGGACAGCGAAGATATCATATCCTCTACTTTTACCTCATTATCTAATTACTGTACTCAACAGAAATAATCAGTACCCATCTTTTTGTTTACCCCCCCTACAATCCCCACCATGTTCACCACAACCAACCATAGAATAACCCTTCAAATAAAAAACACAACGAAACTATAGAGTTAGCAAGCACATGAAAACAAAGGCCAAAACTGGCTGGAATTTTGATGTCCAAACTCAAACAAAAATCAGCATAGATAGAATAATCGTAAGAGACACTTTGATTGGAAAATGCGGAACAAAGTCGTCACATATAAGAAAAACAGCAGCACAAACTCGCGTGAAACCTAAAAACGTTAAGGAGCCCAGAGCCCCTCATCCAAACAAATCCCACAATGGAACTCCAAAGATTAGACATATGGACATGCATATTTCAATTTGTACAGATTCGATTATTAACATAGACATATTAACAGGGTATATTTGTTATTTACAGTCACATGAGGAGAGAAATTGCCTAATAGAAGCAATGGAATGTATAACACTAATCTCTACACATCCTTCTACCAGACCTTACAAAAGGGGAAAGATGTCTTCGTTGTTGTCATCATCCAAATCAAAATACTTGAACCCAATATCATTGTCCGGATTCGGATTGAAGTTGGGGCCCACGTAGCATTTCATCTCATGAAACAGGTTCAAGTTGTCCACAAGCTTGTGAAACACATTGCATCCACAACACTGTCAAAACAACAAAGCAAATAAATTAGTATATAATACAGGCCCAAATAGCTGTAACTCGTAAAGTGCTTGTAAGTCAAGTACCTGGACAAAAACAGTGCCATCAGTATAAGCATGAGGGTTGATGGCACGAGTGGTGCGCTGGCCACAAACATTGCAAGTAAAGGCTACACGCATACGTCTTCGTGGAGATTTAGTAAAGAGAGACCAAGGGAAGGTGGAAATCTGGTCTGTACTGGATTCAGAATCTGAACCAGCAGGCACGGGTGGCCCTTCCATACCTGAGCCAGTAGTCCAGCCTCTTACATTAGCTGCGCTAAGAACCAAACCCATGGCATCATCCTGGTAAAAATCCCTACTGATCAGGACCCCAAATTCACCACAATTCCGCAACCCAAAAAATAAAATAAAAAGGACGAAAAATTTCAACAAAGAAAAACAGGAAACTTGAGGGCGATGATTCAAAAAATCCATCCGCCACCCACTAGTTGGAAACCCAACAATTAAGCTCCTGTTGCCATAAAGTTTGGGAGTTTTTTTTTCAAACTTTGTTTTCAAATATCCGTTTGTTTATAGATTTTAACCATTTTTTGGCAGATTTTGAACAAAATCTTCAAATCCCAAAACAACTCTAAAGTAGTTTTTGAAGTTCTATTCTCACAAAACTTCAAATTCTTTTCAAGTGAAATGCATGTCCAAACACAATTTCAACTTTCAAAAATCAATTTTCAATCTCATTCTCAAAAACTCATTTTTTCAAGTTTCAACCAAATCTATGTCCAAACGCTATCTAAATCAAATGAATAAATGAACTTTGAGGTGATGAGCCAAAAATACCTTTAGATCCACCAATCAGAACACCAAAATCACCACAATTTTGTCAAAACCGAACAACTAAATCAAATTAGAAAGAATATTCTAGACTGATGGATTTAAATAACCATAAGTAAGTAAACCTGCCAGCCAGAACCCCAAAATCACCCCCAATTTCGTGAAAACCCAACAATTAAATTAAAATAAGGGTACTTTGAGGTTGATGAATCAAAAATATCTCAAGATAGAGGAGGCCCACCAATCAAAACATCAAATTGACCATAATTTCGCGGAAACCCAACAATTAAATCAAATAAAGATAGCAACCTTAAGTATGATCAATCAAAAATACCTTCGGATAGAGCAGACCCACCAATCAAAAACCCGAAAGAATACAATAATTTCGGGCAAACCCGACAATGAAATAAGAAAAGATTACAACTTTAAGTGAAGATCAGTCAAAAGTACCTTGGATAGAGTAGGATTATTGAGGATTGGAACGATGCTGGTGCAGTCATTGGCATCCGATTGAAAATCAGGTTCATTTCCATTATCTGAAAAAAAAACAAAAACAAAATATCTTGTGTTAGAAGAAATAAATGATGATAATGAATAAAAAAATATATGAGAAAGATGAGTGAATATACTTTTGCGTGAAACGGAAAACTTGACAAATTTACGGGAAGAAGAAGAAGAAGAAGAAGGAAGGTCTTTGGATTTCGGAGAGAAGATGGAGAGAGAAGGGGAGTAAGACGTGAGAGTTTCCATGGCTATCAATGAAGCTTTTGAGATTTTTATTGACTTTGTGTTTGCGTCTGGTTTTGTAAACTTGTAACGAAAATGAAACAAGAAAATTTTATGGCTTTGTTATATATATATATATATACTGACTGTTGAGTTGCCGACTTAAATACCAGTTTATCGAAAATGAAAAAGAAAACACAAATGTAACACTAAGAAAGATTGCAAGCTGAAAAAGAAAGATAATTTTACAACAGAATTGAGAAATGGATTTTTACCTATTTTTAAAAAATTCCTTTATTTGTATATTGAAAGAATTTAGAGTTTAGAGTTTACGTATGAAAGTAAATGTTGAAAGAGGAGAAAAACACAAATAGTTGGATTGAGAACAATATATTTCAGTCTCCAACTACTAATTTTACAATAAAAAAGTCAATAATGTAAAAGAGACTATGATGCAAAAGGCAAATTTTGTTTAAAAACTTGGGCATATATTCTTAAAAAAAATACAAATAATTTTGACAGGATTCTCAAAAAAAAAAAAAAAAAAGAACACAGGAAATTGGCAAAGGAATAAGTTCATAGCACATCTTGCCTACTCTTACTCTATGAGTCAAGAGGTCATACTGTTTTACCCTTAAGATATAGATAACAATTAGATTTATATGCAGTTTTAAATATATGTGGATTGATTCAACATAAATAACCGAGAATGTTTAATAAATGAGTTAAAGACACAATTAATAATCAAATCAGTCATAATGTTATGACCTAACTCGAACTTGGACTGGGCAATAATTTTTTCCCTCAGTTGGGTCCTGGGCTCGAAGTCAATTAAGAACAAAGAACAAAAATAAAGTCAAGACTTTGTAGTAGCTAGAAAGCAAAGAAATAAGTTTGTGCTGCCTTGATATGCGTGTTACTCTATCGAAATAAAAAGTTACTACAACATTATGCATCTATAGCTACAGATTCTTAGCTACGAATTAAAAAACGTGACTATTACCGAGTATTAGCCATAGAGATTATAATTTGGTAGCTATTCACAATTTCGTAAAATTTCTTAGCTACAAAAATTAAACTGACAAAGCTAATTTCTCATTTTTGCTATAGTGTCTAACTATCGTGGCAATATCTGTCAAAATAGCTAAGAATTTATTGCTACACTAAAGATTTGCCACGTGTGTCACGACCCAATTTCATTATAGGCCGTGATGGCGCCCAACACTGATGCTACGCAAGCCAACACTGATCAAACGAGTGATTTCCACTGTTATATATTTGCTAAGTGAATAATATCCAACATTGATAAAAGTTTTCGAATTTTACCGCTATAAAGTAATTAAACAAAAGCAACAGAGTGAGAATCGGAATCATAACAATAAATCCAAAACCATCAGTCTACTAGTGTGTGCCAAGACCTGGTGTCACAAGTATATGGCATTTTAGTAAAATATACAAAAGAATACCAGTCTACTACCTGAAAAAGAAATAAATAGCAATGAGAAAAAGGGAAGACTCCAGCTGCTGCAGAACGGCTCGGAAAGCAGCTAACCGTGAAGTCTCTAAGTGCAAGTCAAACGTGCGCGCCGGACTGATAACCACACCTGACTCAGATCCTGCACATTCAAGTACAAAAGTGTAGCGTGAGTAATTAAACATTATGTACTCAGTAAGTATCTAGTCTAACCTCGAAGAAGTAGTGACAAGGGGTCGGCTTCGACACTTACTAAGGGTCAAAACATAATAATACGGAGTTTTAATTAAGCATGAAGTATACAATGATAATAGAGCTCAACAAGAAGTAAGTAAACAAATCCTTCTTCCAAGTAAGAAGCAAAATCATTTCTCTCATCTATTCCTTTCACCTTTCCAGTCTGTGAAACATTATTAAACATAAAACGAAATTCCGGTATCACTACACACGAGTTATGCCGAGGACGTACGACCCGATCTAAATATATATACTAACATACTGTGTACTGCCAGGGGTCGAACGGCCCGAACCATGTAATATATCAACAAATCATGACGAGGCGAACGACCCGCTCCTATGAGAGTAATGAAATTTTACCCCGCTCGCGGAATATGTTTGCAAAGCACTTGAACATAGATGTTCTCAATTAATCATAATATTTCTCAATATCTTTTTGAAATAGAAAATTCAACTTAGAAACTTAAGTCATTGAAATTCTCATCCTCCACTTTAAAACCAACAAGTAGTAAACATAATCAACAACGATATCAACAAATTATGGTGTAGGCCTAAATCTACCCGTACATAAGCATGAATAGTAGCTACGCACGGACTCTCGTCACATCGTGCGTGCGTCGCCCCCACAAATAGACACACATTATGATTTAAGTTCACCGAAGGGGTTAATTCTCTCTTACAAGGTTAGAAAAGAGACTTACCTCATCTCAAGGCCCACTTCCCGATTCAAGAACATGCTCAAACCTCCAAATTTTGGTGCCAAACGACTCGAAATTTTGGCGGCTGGTGTGATAGAAGGGATGCTTCTTATTCACACAATTCTTGAAAAAGATTCGAATTTATCACGGCGGCTGACTGTCCTTTGGATTTCACCATCGTGCGTGGTTGGCCCCTATAAATACTCCTTCTTCTGCCTCTCATCCTTCATTACTTCTTCTAACCTTTCAAAGAGAGCCCTCATTGCTTCCTTTCTGTATCCTTTTTCTGATCAATTCTTTCTTGTTTCCTTCAAAATCTTTTACCAGAAATGACGGAGGCCTTCTCAATTACCCATGAGACGATAAAGCCTTCTCATCTTCACGTTCTTCAAAGGGTAAGGTAATGATACCCCCAAATCTCGAGGAGTTCATCCCTGGTTCCTGCACCTCCGATTTCAAGGTTGAAAAACCTTCATCACAGCCGGGGCGGTGTTAACCCATATCTCGATATATTAGCCTGATAACAAACATTGAGGAGGTGAAGGCTGACTGTCGCTGGGGAGATACTGTGCAAGTGGAGATTCCTTCTCGGGAGGAAGACGTAACCTCCTATAAAATTGGCTTCCTCAGTGTACATACCTATCCCTTTACCCTAGGCCCGGTAGGGCCATCTTCGCCGTCGATAGACCCCGTGGTTCTTGATTTCTGCAAGCGATATCAAGTGACGCTTGGCCAGATTGATCCATCATTCTGGCGCATTGTTTAAATGATCAGGCATTTTGTCAATATGGTCGAGGGAATTCCTTTCACCCTCGAATATCTGATTAGAATGTACAGTCCCCGACTTTACCGAGGTGACCTGAACAAACTTCATCGCAGGGCCTCAAAGGCTTTCTTTGCTTGTATCGAAAAAGACAAGGACAAAGGGTGGACTAGACGCTTTGTTCGGGTTAGGACTTCAGATTTGATTCCATTCGAAAAGATGACGTTCCCTGAGGAATGGAATATGAATCATAAGTTACTACTTTCAATCTTCCTCCGTGTTAACTTTCCCCTGAACTAACTCCCTTCGATGATGCAGCTATTGTGTGGTATCCCAATGCGGTTAAGGATCTCCCGAGATGGGTTTGGCGGCTTGATTCGATCTGCCCGTGTGTTGAGAACGTATGGCGCGACCTGGACAGGGGTCGATGGGAAGCTAAAGACCACGGTGAGGCCCCCTCTCTTGCGATACCTGAGTTCCTTTTTAAAGGGGATGTCTTCTGAATGTACTCTGACATTTTATGTTCTATGTTTATGAAGGCCTAGGGGAGGCCTCTTTGATGAGGGAAGCATCGCCCAGGGAAGCAGATATCCAAAAATTGAATGAGGGTACAAAGAGAAAAAAGGAACCGTTGACTGAGTTTCTGGGACCATCGGAGGCTATAGTACAAAAGTCCAAGGCCGACTCCGTGACTCTAAACGAGAAGAATGATTTCCCGACATCATCAGAGGGAGGTGGAAGCGTGACTGCTTCCGCTTATGCTGATCTGATCACCATAGAGCCGAGGGCTTCTAAATCAATAGTCGACGATGCCATCCTTCTTGGGCCGAAGGGGTTTTGAGGGTAGGTCAGATGATGCCCCTGTCCGAGATATTCCTTGGGCCGAAGGGTACTCGGCGGATGAGCTACGGGAGCTTAGATGCGAGCTAAAGGCCCCGATAAATCTATCCGGGGTCATTGATGTAGGAGACTCTCCGCCGATTTCAACATTTTCTCCGAGAGAGACACAGGATGCCCGTAACACAGAATCTTCCGATGCAGAGGTGTTTCTTGGAGGGGAGGAAGCAGTCGAGGGGCTCTTTACTATGGCCGAGAAAAATCTTGATTTTAACGCCATGTTCATTTTCAAGGAGGTTGAAAGGCTCTGCAAACAGGTAATTTATTCGTTGATTGTTTCGAGCCTTGACTAGTATTTCATTGACCCTCTTTCCTTCGACCCTCTTTCCTTCATGCTTTCAGACGAAAGTGCTTTATAACCGGACCACGGTCAAGTTCTAATCTGAGTTGACCCATTATGAGGGGGAGCGCAGGATATTTTTATTGGAGGCGGGCGAACTCAGGGCTCTTCTTTTCTAAAAGGAGGAAGAAGAGCTGGCTCTCCGAGCCCGATTAGAAACGGTATCTCGAAAACGGAGTGATCTTGACGAGTAGGTGACATAGCCTTCTGTATGTTTTACTTTTGCTTCCTCCTGATATCAGTACTCGACACTTATCGGGCTGATTTTTGTAGCTTAAGAAGAATGATGCCCTGATGCGGGAAGGATTCGGAGCCAGGGACACTTAGATCCTTACTTTTAAGCAGAGCATGAATGATATAAATTCTGAGAGAGAGGCCCTCCAAAGAAAGTTAACCTCGCTCGAGGATTGCCTTCGGGATGCGAGGGATGAAGGTAGAAAATATAAAGACCTCTATGCTGAAGCGGTCACCGCGCTGCCTTCAATTAAGGTTGAAGCCGATGCGCTCATAGATTCGTATAAGGTTGATGCTGCTGCTGCTGCGAATGCCCAGGCAAGGAAAGCAGTCGAGGAGGCCGAGCTTAGGCTTGCCTGAGCTCTGGAGCATGCTCTATTAAAGTCTCGGCGACAGGCTCTCGAGGATATACATGCAGGGGCCCTCGATTTATCTGCTGAGATAGAGAGGGTGAAGACCCTTGAAAAGGAATCAAAGGCCCTTCTTTCCTTCGAAGATGATTCGAGCAGTAGCTCGGAAGACGATGGAGATGAGGGTGAAGTCCCCGAGGGGAAAGAGGCTATTGGAGATATAGGGGCCGAGGTCCAAGCCGCTGGAAGCATAACCTCCAAGGGAGCCGTTGAAGGCGCGTCCCATCGGTAGATTAATATTTTGTTTATTCTTTTTTCCTGTATAAGGTCTCCGACTTTGAGCTTTGTAAATGTGCTTTATGAACTTTCATCATATATAAAAGGCCCGTTGTTGTTCCTTTGTTTATTTTCTAGTCTCTTGAAATAGGCTTCGCCAGCTGTCGATGATTTGTCCTATGAGTGGAACTAAGAAATGAAACCCTTGGGACTAGAAATTGGCCCTGAGGCTCTTTAGGCTGGCACGTAAGCTCTTATGCATTGGGTTGGTACAACCTTTAATGTGGCTGGCGATTTAGGCTCTTACGCGTTGGCCCTTAGGCGCTTCTTAGTTAACCGTTTCAGGGTTCAGTCTCCGAGTCGGATTTTGACTTCTAGCTCATCAACCCTTAGGTTCTTTAAGTCAGCCCTGAGGCATTTCGGGTCGGTACGACCTGTAGCTGGAGACTTAGGCTCTTACGCGTTAGGTCAGTACGACATTCGGTGTAGCTGGTGGCTCGGGCCCTTACGCATTTGGCCCTTAGGTGCTTTAGTTAACCGTTTCGGGCTCAGTCTCCGAGTCGGATTCGACTCAAGCTCATCGGCACTTAGGTTTTTAAATCGGCCTTGAGGCATTTTGGGTCGGTACGACCTGTAGCTTGTAAGGACCCATAAAATTTCTATGTCTAAAATAATGCCCGAATAGGTCCCTTTGCTGTTATAACTGTAGAAATTCTTAAAACGGTCCTATTTTTGAATTAAAAGTATCCCAGAACTTGAAAGATTAAATTTTTCAGAAATTGTGCGTTATGCGACGCACTATGCAATCGCATAACAGGTATGCAGACCGCACATTGGTCGCATACCTGGACAGTTTCTTGTTCATTTTAAGGACAGCTATGCGGCCTAGAATGCGATCGCATTTCACGAATGCGGGCCGCATAATTGTCGCATTCTTTCCCCATGCGGACCGCATAGTGGTTGCATACCTGGCCAGCGTGGTTCCCATTTTGGCCCATTTGAAGGCCAACTATGCTACAGGAATGCGAACCGCATAGCAGGAATGCGATCGCATTCCTGACCGCATCTCCGTGTCGGGGCTCATATTTTCTAAATTTAAGACCCGACCCCCTGTTTTATAAAACACCCATTCCCTTCATTTTTAACGATTTTCTGACCAAAAATAGAGAGAGAAGAAGAGAGTTCGAGAGAGAAGGTTTCAACATCATTCAATTTGATTTTTCCAAAATTACTCAAGCCCGGAAAATATCAAGTTATTGTCATCTTCTTCACTCAAAGAGGCAAGTCTTCACCCTATTTCCCTAATTTCTCAGATTTTGTGCAAGAATAAAACACACATAGGTTGGTTCTTGAAAATAAAAAGTGAAATCTTGCATGCATGTGAGTTAAACCCTGTAATCTAGTAAATCATTCTCAAAACGGGGTTAGTAGTCTAAGGGGTCANCGATCAGGAATCTGATCGCATCTCTGTGTCGAGGCTCATATTTTCTAAATTTAAGACCCGACCCCCTGTTTTATAAAACACCCATTCCCTTCATTTTTAACGATTTTCTGACCAAAAATAGAGAGAGAAGAAGAGAGTTCGAGAGAGAAGGTTTCAACATCATTCAATTTGATTTTTCCAAAATTACTCAAGCCCGGAAAATATCAAGTTATTGTCATCTTCTTCACTCAAAGAGGCAAGTCTTCACCCTATTTCCCTAATTTCTCAGATTTTGTGCAAGAATAAAACACACATAGGTTGGTTCTTGAAAATAAAAAGTGAAATCTTGCATGCATGTGAGTTAAACCCCGTAATCTAGTAAAGGGAAAAACAAGTTTGGGTAATTATTCTCAAAAGGGGGTTAGTAGTCTAAGGGGTCACATAGTGTTTGATAAAATGCTCAATTGAGTACAAGATTCCTAATTCTAAGTGAAATATGTCACATTGTGGAATAGATTGACGGTTCTAGACGGTCTTGTGAATTGTGATAGAAAT